>BMAF01000017.1:15413617-15518617 GCA_014132575.2 Gasterosteus nipponicus
CTGCCCCCTGCCCCTGCCCCTCTGCCCCCCTGCCCTCTGCCCCCTGCCCCCCTGCCCCCCCCCTGCCCCTCTGCCCCCTGCCCCTCTGCCCCCTGCCCCTCGCCCCCCTGCCCCCCTGCCCCCCTGCCCCTCTGCCCTCTGCCCCCTGCCCCCTGCCCTGCCCTGCCCCCCTGCCCCCTGCCCCCGCCCCTCTGCCCCCCTGCCCCTCTGCCCCTGCCCCTCGCCCCCTGCCCCTCCCCCTGCCCCTCTGCCCCCCTGCCCCTGCCCCTCTGCCCCTCGCCCCCTGCCCCGTGCCCCTCTGCCCCCCCTGCCCCCTGCCCCCCTGCCCCCTGACCCCCCCCCTGCCCCTCTGCCCCCTTCCAGGGTGGATTGTCTGGTGAGCAGGACCTGCTGACAAGACTCTGCAGGAAAAGCTTCACACCCTGAGCAGCTTTCCAGGTGAACACACCTGCTGCTACAGTCACTATAATGTTACCCTTCAAAATAAAAGTCTCACTTATCTCCTCTGTGTCAGTGTTACCAAACGTTATATTAGTCTCTGTCTAGCTCATATAACTATGTCTGCATTCAACATTAGGCTGGACGAAAAGACTTCCTGCACACACACACACACACACACACACACACACACACACACACACACACACAGTCCAGATGTCGGGGAATAAGGGACACTTAAAGAGCTGGTGAGTTACGTACATCCGAATTTCTCCCTCACACATGAGTTCAACATGGAGGCAGCCAACTGGGAGGGACGAGTATGACGAAATCAGAAAGAAAGACACAGAGACACAGAGAGGGAGAGACAGAGAGAGACAGACAGCTTGTTGTCCTCACGTGTGGTTATTTTACAGTTTGCTGGTTGTTTTAACATTGTGTGGCTGTTCGTTGTTTCTAACAAGGACGGATCGATCATATCTGGGTTGGTTCACTGTGATTAGTAGATTACTAATGTGTGTGTGCGATGGAGGTGATCGGGTGTGACTTCCTGCTCTGTGTCTCATTTCTCTGGAGATGATGACGAAAACGCTCATAACACTTCATATGCAAAGAAACGCACACACACACACACTATACATGATATATATATATGTGTGTGTGTGTGTGTGTGTGTGTGTGTGTGTGTGTGTGTGTGGCCGAGATTAATGCAACAAAATATTTCAAAATAGTTAATGTACATTTGTTCCGGTTTAGTTGACGGACACAAAGCTTTTTGCTTTGGAAGTAAAACAAGCGCCAACGGACCACTTAAAGCACTGTTATGCTGAGCTAGCTGCTATGCTAAGGTAAGTTCGCTGCTAGGCTAAGCTGCTATGCTACTTCCATCTCAACATGTAATGTTGCCCTGCGCGTCACAGTCTGCAGAGGACCGCTGTGTCCCTAAAAGACGTTTGAAGACGTCCTGCTAAATGTGGGACATTGTTTGAACAAAGTGCACAAAGACAACAGAAGAGTCACATGTTCAACATGTTCCACCTGGTGGGATTCTGCCTCGATGATCACATGTGTGTAGTTTTGTGTTCAAAATAACATTAACAATTAAACAACGTGTCTAAAATACACGTTTCTGAAGTCATTACTAAAACAAACATTCATTAAAAACAACATTGTAACAACAACAACATTCATTAATTGCCATTAATCAAGATTAATTAATTAATTTTATTCTATTCACAGGCCAAATATATACAGTACACGTCTATACATATATAAACATGTGTAGAACATATAACATGTGTAAAACGCATATAAACATGTGTAGAACATATAAACATGTGTAGAACATATATAAACATGTGTAAAACATATATAAATATGTGTAGAACATATATAAACATGTGTAGAACATATATAACATGTGTAAAACATATATAAACATGTGTAGAACATATATAACATGTGTAGAACATATACAAATATGTGTAGAACATATATAAACATATATATAACATGTGTAGAACATATATAAATATGTAAACATATATAACATGAAACATATAAAACATGTGTAAAACATATATAAACATGTGTAGAACATATATAAATGTGTAGAACATGTGTAAAACATATATAAACATGTGTAGAACATATATAAACATGTGTAGAACATATATAAACATGTGTAAAACATATATAAATATGTGTAAAACATATATAACATGTGTAGAACATATATAAACATGTGTAAAACATATATAAATATGTGTAGAACATATATAATCATGTGTAGAACATATATAACATGTGTAAAACATATATAAACATGTGTAGAACATATATAAACATGTGTAAAACATATATAAATATGTGTAGAACATATATAAACATGTGTAGAACATATAAACATGTGTAAAACATATATAAACATGTGTAAAACATATATAAACATGTGTAGAACATATAAACATGTGTAAAACATATATAAACATGTGTAGAACATATATAAACATGTGTAGAACATATAAAACATGTGTAAAACATATATAAACATGTGTAAAACATATATAAATATGTGTAGAACATATATAAACATGTGTAGAACATATAAACATGTGTAAAACATATATAACATGTGTAGAACATATATAACATGTGTAAAACATATATAACATGTGTAGAATATATATAAACATATATAAACATGTGTAGAACATATATAAATATGTGTAAAACATATATAAACATGTGTAGAACATATAAACATGTGTAAAACATATATAACATGTGTAGAACATATATAAATATGTTTAAAACATATATAAACATGTGTAGAACATATATAACATGTGTAGAACATATATAAACATGTGTAGAACATATAAACATGTGTAAAACATATATAAACATGTGTAGAACATATATAAACATGTGTAGAACATATAAACATGTGTAAAACATATATAAACATGTGTAAAACATATATAAATATGTGTAGAACATATATAAACATGTGTAGAACATATAAACATGTGTAAAACATATATAACATGTGTAGAACATATATAACATGTGTAAAACATATATAAAATGTGTAGAATATATATAAACATATATAAACATGTGTAGAACATATATAAATATGTGTAAAACATATATAAACATGTGTAGAACATATAAACATGTGTAAAACATATATAACATGTGTAGAACATATATAAATATGTTTAAAACATATATAAACATGTGTAGAACATATAAACATGTGAAAAACATATATAAACATGTGTAGAACATATATAACATGTGTAGAACATATATAAAGACGTGTATAGAAGGAGAAGAGGTCTTCAGTAATATCTCCTCAGTCCCTGTTGTTTCATGTCAGGTTCTGGATGGTCTCCGGCTTGTGATCAATCACACCTGAGTCCCCCCTTCCTCCCCCGTCCCTCCCTGCTGTCTCAAACAAACGTCACATGTTCTTTATTCCAGTAAACATCACGTCCACCAAGAAGCCATCATCATCATTCCAACTGTCAGCTTGCCACTCCTCCTTCTTCAACTCCTCCTCCGTCCTCGCTCCTCTCACCTCCTCCATCCTCGCTCCGCTCTCCTTCTCCTCTTACCCTTTTCATCTCCTCCAACCTGCTCTCTCTTCCTCCCATCTCCTCCCCCATCCTCTCCCCACCTCATCAGAGTTCATTTTCAGTTCAGATTTTGAAAGATTTTTCGGAAAAATAGAGAACTTCAAGAGAAATGTAAAGTTGACATTATTTTAACAAAAAATCAGTTTGTTTTATTCTCCATGATGAAGAAGATATGAATGAATGAGATTAATATTCTATAGAACTGTGTGCAGGCCTCTCTCTTGGCGGTGCGTTCAGGGACACATCATTCGCACCGACACAATCGGGTCAAACATTTTGAGAAGATGTAAAAGCAAAAAAGAGTTTATTCAGAGATCTGAAGTGTTTAAATCAAAGGGAACAATAAAACAATAAGAACAACAGCAGCTCACTTTTCTCATCAGACTGTTTGACCACTGTGACTCTGGGATCAAGGATCTGTTCTCATTGGTTCTCCCCCACGGCCAATCATGACACCTCATTCTGAGTCACCGCCTTAGACTCCAGCAGCGCATTGATGACGTCATCACTGTAAGACAATGTGTGCCGCAGCACCTGCACGGTGTGCTGGCCAATCAGAGGGGGGGGCGTCGCCTTGTCGTGGGAAAAGCTGCTGAAGCGAACGGCTGGACCTGAAGACAACAAACAAACAGAAAGATGGATAAATAAATACAGATAAGTAAACAGAAATGAAAGAAGCAGATAGTACTTCAGACTCGTAGATACTTTACAAATGGCTTTGCTTTTATCGACTACGCCGTCTGGTCATTTAAGATGAAGATGTCCATTTAAAGGTGCAGTTCTGGGTTAATGTGCAGCAGAGTTAAGCTCCTCCCAATGCAAAAAGCAAAAAAAGAATTGCTGTTAAACTGACACTGAAATAAGAGGAAGGAAGAAAGAACAGAAGGAAACAAGGAAGGACAGAAAGAGAGAAAAGAAAAATGTGTGATGAGTGATTCTATTTTCATCCTATCAGCAAACTTTCTCCTCCAATGACGGTTTTCTTTTGTGTGCTGTTTATATCTTCATTTTTAATGTTATTAAATGATTACATAACGTCGTTATTAATAGACAAACACTCCTGTTTGTTCTCAGTTATGGCTTTTCTTCTTATACAACAAAGACACACAAAAACACACACAGGAATGTCACCAAGAGGACGGCCAATGAATGTTCTGAGCTGCACGTTTCCACGCTCGGATGACCTTTGACACACACACACACACGCACGCACGCACACACACACACACACGCACACACGCACACACACACGCACGCACACACACACACACACACACACACACACGCACACACACACACACACAAACTTGTGTCTGGTGTTGTTTAGTAAACAAAGATGGAAAGAACACAAAGTTGAGAGCAGAGAAAAGAATATTGTTAACGAGTGGAATAGACACACACACCAGATGGTTGGTTTAGACGGATGGATGCCAGCGGACTGAGGACTACAAGCTAACGGATGGATGCCAGCGGGCTGAGGACTACAAGCTAACGCATGGATGCCAGCGGGCTGAGGACTACAAGCTAACGGATGGATGCCAGCGGACTGAGGAGAGGACTACAAGCTAACGGATGGATGCCAGCGGGCTGAGGACTACAAGCTAACGGATGGATGCCAGCGGACTGAGGAGAGGACTACAAGCTAACGGATGGATGCCAGCGGGCTGAGGACTACAAGCTAACGGATGGATGCCAGCGGGCTGAGGACTACAAGCTAACGGATGGATGCCAGCGGACTGAGGACTACAAGCTAACGGATGGATGCCAGCGGGCTGAGGACTACAAGAGGATGGATGCCAGCGGACTGAGGAGAGGACTAAAGCTAACGGATGGATGCCAGCGGGCTGAGACTACAAGCTAACGATGGATGCCAGCGGGCTGAGGACTACAAGCTAACGGATGGATGCCAGCGGGCTGAGGAGAGACTACAAGCTAACGGATGGATGCCAGCGGGCTGAGGACTGCTAGGATGGATGCTAGCGGGCTGAGGAGAGACTACAAGCTAACGGATGGATGCCAGCGGGCTGAGGAGAGGACTACAAGCTAACGGATGGATGCCAGCGGGCTGAGGACTACAAGCTAACGGATGGATGCCAGCGGACTGAGGAGAGGACTACAAGCTAACGGATGGATGCCAGCGGGCTGAGGACTACAAGCTAACGGATGGATGCTAGCGGGCTGAGGAGAGGACTACAAGCTAACGGATGGATGCCAGCGGGCTGAGGACTACAAGCTAACGGATGGATGCCATGGATGCCACTGAGGAGAGGACTACAAGCTAACGGATGGATGCCAGCGGGCTGAGGACTACAAGCTAACGGATGGATGCTAGCGGGCTGAGGAGAGACTACAAGCTAACGGATGGATGCCAGCGGGCTGAGGAGAGACTACAAGCTAACGGATGGATGCCAGCGGGCTGAGGACTACAAGCTAACGGATGGATGCCAGCGGACTGAGGAGAGGACTACAAGCTAACGGATGGATGCCAGCGGGCTGAGGACTACAAGCTAACGGATGGATGCTAGCGGGCTGAGGACTACAAGCTAACGGATGGATGCCAGCGGGCTGAGGAGACTACAAGCTAACGGATGGATGCCAGCGGGCTGAGGAGAGGACTACAAACGGATGGATGCTAACGGATGGATGCCAGCGGACTGAGGAGAGACTACAAGCTAACGGATGGATGCCAGCGGGCTGAGGAGAGACTACAAGCTAACGGATGGATGCCAGCGGACTGAGGAGAGGACTACAAGCTAACGGATGGATGCCAGCGGACTGAGGAGAGGACTACAAGCTAACGGATGGATGTCAGTGTCGTGCCTTGTGTACGTCTGTGTGTATACTGACCCGGTACAGTGATTTGTCCTGCCGTTGGATGCTCCATCTGCTGTATGAGGCCGTTGTGTTTCACCTGCAAGCAAACAAAAAAACTTGAAGTAGAAGCCTGGCGTTATCAAAACACGTCATCGTTGTCTTCCTGATGCCTCAATCTCTGGTTTCTTCTTCTTCTGCAGTACAGCATGATGTTCATTTAGTAGGTCCATTTAGAGTCAAACAGACCATGAAGCAGGGAATGCTTCAGAGCGGGGCTACACAATGATTGACAGGTCTCTAGATATGGTCACTTCCTGTACAAATGTCGCAAGGAAAAATAATATGTATCCAACTTCAACAACAATATCCTCCTCTTCTTCGTCTCTGCTTTAGTAGATTCACAAGACAACGTGAATCATTTTTTTCGCAACTTTCCTGCTCTCCAGAGGACGAACCCTCTTGAGTCTCATGACCCAGTTATTTCCTCCAGCGCCACCCTGAGGTAAAATAATGAAAATACACAACGTAAACCATAAATCAAACATGACCCCCTAAGGTACAACACACACACACACACGCTCTTTATCTGCAGGGGGACTTTAATAAGAGCCAAGCGCTGATCGATGGCTTTAATTTAAACATCAGACATGACGCACGGTGCAGGAAGCCGACACGGAGCGGGTGTGTGTAGGTTGTGTGTGTGTGCACAGTGGCACTGGCTGTATGACATCCTTGAAATATTAAACATACACAAGACTTATTTCTGGACCCCCTTTATCCACATAAAACACCTGGAGGTTGTTGCCATGGAAACCTCAGCATCAGCTGACTGGGGTTAGTTTAATAATGACTTTAATACTTTAGTTTGGATTGTTTTCTTGCTCACAACACACACACAGTTACACACACAAAGTCAGAAAGACAAACGGACGCTCGTTAAGACCAACTGTACTTCCTGTCTCGCTCACTTCTAGACGGGACACGGACACACACAGACAAACACACTCTTTCAAAAATTGAACCGTTGTATTGGTAGTTTTATAAATGCGATCTTCATTTAGACAACAGAAAAGTTTCCACGGGGCGGCTCGTCCCTCGCTCATTGGGATAAACAGTGTTAGATGTGCGTGCCAGCGTCTGTGCATGCGTGCATACAAGTGTAACAGTATGATTGCATGCATGTGTGTGTGTGAAATCCTATCTGCTTGTTATGCAGAGTATCATTACATCCACATGGTCACAACACACACACTCAGTTAGCCACTTAGCTCTGTGGATGCTATCGTCTGTATCTCTGTGGAACGGTGATGAAATAGAACGGAATAACTTCATTACACATGCAGTAGCAAAGTAGCTCAAACATTAGCACGTTAGCATGTTAGCGTTTAGCTCAAAGTCTGTGTACTTCATCAGACACGTCTTTATTTTTCTTTGGGTCGGTTAACTGAAGCCTCCGTGTTTCCACAGCTCAGGGTTCCTTCTCCCCTGAATGATGGAACATAATTACACCGCGGTGTGTTTAGCTCTAATCTCAATGTTTATTGATCAGCGGCTGCACGGTTTAACCTGACTGTGTTTATGTCTGTGTTTGATGTTGTTTATTGAAACATTTCTCCATAATTCAGGGGATAGAAAATGAAAGTAAACGTTCAGACTCAACGCAGTGGAGAAACGTTGAGGCTTCAGCAGAGGAACATCCTCCTGAGACACTGAGGTGTTCTGTCCTCCGGCAGAACGATGTGGAACCAGAGGTCACCGTGGATTCACCTGGTGTGTATTTTGAACCAAACCTCCATCATTTCCTCGAGTACACAGTGTTTAAGACATGCATAGACGGGATTACTAACTCCGCCTCCTGTCAATCACTGGAAACGTCACAAGCTGCCTGGAGCTGCTCAGAGTCACGGTCTAATCTTTGGGGGTTCAGGAGGAAACCCTCTGAATATAAGATGGGTTCTTGGTAGCACCCTCTTGAAGGGGTTTGCTGTGGAACCGGTCATTGAGGGAAGCCGGGTGGGAGCCCTCACAGATGGTTCTCGCTAAAAACCTTTGTATTTGGTTCTGGGTAGAATACAGTGGATCTCCTACACAAGGTTCTACCAGGAGCTCAAACTTTCTCTCACGACGAACGCTGAACAACCCTACGGTTCTGGTTGGTATCGTAGAGTGTGACTGCTGTACTGTACGGGGTTCTAGTTCCACAGTTACTTGTTTGTCAACACAAGAGTGGGAGTTATAGACAATGACCTCTTCGCCCCTGATGTTTCCCTCTGCTCCTCCCCTTCCTCCTCGCTCTCTTTGAAGCCAGCTGTGGCGGTCCGTTAGGGCGGCTAAGCAGCCCCCGTGGGAGCTGCTGCTACAAGGTGTTACTGGAACATCAAGGGGAGAAGGAGGACGTGAAGATCTGAACCTGCTGCTCTCTGTTTGACCTCGGCCATCAAAGCTCCTCTGAACGTGTGAAGTGAGGAGCCGCCTGGTAGCAGCACTTGATGTGTTACGTAAAGCTGCAGCCTGGATGCTAGCGCCCCTGAGGGACCTTGCTTTTTCATGATTTGAGCTCACAACATGAATAATGCTCTTCAATGAGCACCGCTGACTTTGAAGAGTAAAGCAGTGACGTCACGACTTCCTGTTCCACCACCTGAAGTAGAAACGGGATACAGATCCATGCAGCATCACATCCTGACAAAAAGTGACATTACTTTGAGTAAAGAGCAGGTTTCACGTGAGTCTCCCAGGCTGCACCTGAAGACGCTTTGAGGTGACGTAATTAAACAGAACGATGATTGGCATCATTATGTTTTATTTCTCTTATGCTGTTTATTGGGACTAAATCACAGCACATCGTTATTACAACTGTAATGAAGAGGCCAACCTGGATTGTAAAAGATTCATCTCATGATGGTGTCATAATGAGGTCACGATGAGGTCATGATGTTAGACTTTCTTTGGATATCTGAGACTTCCAGAAATAAGTACTATGCAGAAACAGATGTTATTTGTCTTAATGATTGATGGAGGATATAAAAGGCTGAGCTGATGAGTTTCCATGGGAATAAGACACGCTTCTCTCTGGCACGAATGAAGCCAATAACCGCCAATCATCATGTAAGTAACATGCAAAAATTAGCCTTGCGTTTGGTTAAAAGGTCCGTTCTCACCAAAGAACTGGTGAAATACTTAAATATATTACTCTGGAACAAAGAGATTTAGTGTTAGAACTCAGTTTGGGATATAAATTCCTTACTAAACTGGTCTGTGTGTGTGCACACATACACCTATTTGTGTACCTGTGCGTCTGTGTGTTTAAGCTGTATGAAATGTAAACCATGCCACGTGGAATGTGTTTTGGTGGGAAGAGTGGTACAGAAACGGTATTCCTTTATGTTTTGGTGTGTAGCTGCAGCTGTGCTCCAGGTGACATCTTGTCCACTCATGATTGCCTTTATCTCCCATTAGAATACAGGTAGATGAAATCCAGCGTTCTGATTGGTTGAGATTGAGTCACGGGGTGTGCATTATTAAAGAAATCATACGAGAGGCTCTACTTTATCGTCCAATAATGTAACAGTTCGGGGTGTTGTTAGGGCCGACACCCCCGAATGCAACACAGATCCAGGCATGAAAACGGGTCACGGGTGAAAAAGGTGAGAGGGGTATCACCCCTCTAGGGGTTTTCCATTGGTTTTGTCCCAGGGATCATTTTTTGCGTACCGACGAGGGGGGGATGGGAATGGACAACAACTAATAGGGGACAAGTCATTAAATATTCGTCATGCATCATATTGCATTGCACAAAATGTGTGCTGGTCAACTAGTCTAAAATTAATTTAGCGTAGTTTAGAGACAAATCATCCTCTCAACTCTTCTGGTCCTATAGAAGTCTATGCATGAAGTCTACACCACTACAACTCTTCTGGTCCTATAGAAGTCTATGCGAACATGACTACTTCTCCCTAGTGACCACCAGGGGGCAACTCTTCTGGTCCTATAGATGCGAACATGACTACTTCTCCCTAGTGACCACCAGGGGGCAACTCTTCTGGTCCTATAGAAGTCTATGCGAACATGACTACTTCTCCCAGGGGGCAACTCTTCTGGTCCTATAGAAGTCTGAGATAATGGCTGAATTTATGGTCTCGATCTCTAGTTGAGAGTCTTCAATACATCATGATGTTCATTAAGTAAAGTCATGCACAGCAGCAGGGAGGAAGAGTAGGACGATGGTTTGAAATGTTTAAAACAATGTCAGGCACTGCCTGGGACTCGCCTGTTACAGTTTAGCCCTCAAAGCTGGTCCTGCTTTACTATTGGACCTTCTAATTAGACTAACTACTAAAACAACTATTTTTTTCTAAAGTCTGTTTTTTTGTCCCTTTGAGGCCTCTGTAGAACATGGCTGACTCCTGAAGATGTTTACAAAAACACAACAATACTTCCAGGTGAATATTCACTGAAGAAAACCTACTTGTTAATATTATATCGCATGTACGACAGTAGAAGAGGTTAAGGTCAACGTGGTGATTCCCTTTGTAGATTGAGGCTAGCAGGAAGCTAGCTATCAGCAGAGTTTTGTACATCTGTATGTTGATGAAGCAGATTTTTTTCTCTGAGATTAATAGTGTGAACGTGGTTTCATCCGCTCTCCAGTTTCACCATTTCAGCTCCTCCCTCGTGTTTCTGCTCAGACGTTTCATTAACGTTGGTGTTGTAGGCCGTGTAGTTCAGATATAATCAGTCTCTGTGTTTATGTTGAGAAGACTAACACAACACTAGTTGCGACTCATCGAAAATGATGGTTCTTCCATGAAACATTTTTCTGTCAAATCAAACAAACCACCACGTCCTCTTTCCACATTAACATTTTCCACAGAGCTGATGATACTCTCTGTGATCCAGATCAGCTTCAAGACTGAACCATCGGAATGTTTCAACAAATTTGGGAGGGCAACAACTGGTCTGTGGCAGAAACAAGACGTAAAATGTCATGAGCCATAACACGTCCTCTCTAAGCACGCAGCAAGTTCACATGGACAGGCGAAGAAGTCAGAGGGAACATGTGATGGAAGGTCCTGAAGAGGCGGCGTTGGTCTTCATCAGACGACTACAGTCACATTCCATTGGTTGGCTGGAGAGATTTAGCTTCACGGAGCAGGGCAAAGCCTCTTAAAACGACTTCCCAATTCAAACTGCGAAACAGTGCTCATGAAAAAGAAGACTTTGTTCCAGAAGTGAGGAGACATGATAACGAGATGAAGAGAAGAGGAATGAGATTACAAAGCGGAAGAGAGAGTGGAACCTGAGAAGAAGAGACGTGTGTGTGGTTGGGCTGTCATCCGTGTCTTGTGAGCGAGATGTTCATCAGCCTGATGGCCTGCAGGTAGAAGCTGCTGGTTATTCTCTTGTAGCTTCTGGCCGGTGGCAGGAGAAGAGTCTGTGCTGGGGGGATCCCGTCCTTGATATTCTGGGCTCTCCTGGTGGAGTAAATGTTCTGTAGTGATGGGAAGGCTGCTCCTGAGATGAACTGCTGAGAGATTACTATTTTGACACAAGGCCTCAGACATTTATACATACAGCGGCCCTTTATTAGGTCACCTTGCTAGTAAAAGAAATTCTAGGTGTTCTACTTAGTTAACAAGGTGTTGGAAACGTTCCTCAGAGATGTTGATCCATATTGACATGGATCTCATCTCACGTCTATGATGAGAATCTCCTGTTCCAGCACGTCCCAAAGGTGCTTTTTGGATTGAGATGTGGAGACTGGAGGCCATTAGAGCACAGTGAACTCATCGTCATGGTCAAGAGACCAGTTGAGATGATACGAGCTTTGTGACTCGGTACATCATCCTGCTGGAACTCAAGTGTGAGCCGACCACAGGCCAGTCGGACTTCGTGTCTTCTCCTTTGACATGTAAGGAATACCACTCAATTCTTTTCACTTGTTATGTTGACTTGAGTGAGCCAGAGAGAGGCGTGGCTTGTCCTGGGGTTGTCTTTGTCCTCCCGTTCATGACAAGAGCGATTACTCTTAGGAGACTAATCCTCGAATTGAGTTTCAGGAGTCTTCATGGACAGATGTGCTCCGCCCATCCTTCTGTCAGCAGACACACGGGTAGTGATGACCGGAGGCCATGAAAACGCACACGGACAAACTGGAAGCGGCGGCGGGTCAGCGGTCCGGATGCAGACGTCTCCTGCAGCATACTTGTAAAGCTTAAGAAAGGAGGTGGTCATTCATGTTCGGGGCATTCCTTCCCGTTTACGTTCACAAAACGTCTTTGTAAATGTGTTTGAAGGAGATTCGGGACGTCCTACTTTGTCCACTTGCCTCTTTTTGGCAGCACAATATCGTGTCATCATTGACAATGTCAATTAAAGATTGTTTCTTGTTCCATTCAGCCAATATGCGAGTGTGGAACATTAATAATTGGATAATCACCCCCACAGTAAGCAGCATGCCATTGAAGGATAAACTAAAGGTTTATGTTATGATATGCAGGTGATTCAGAGAACTGAGAAGTGTCTGTTTACTGGGCCTGTAATCAAATAAATGTCACTTCAGTTCCAGCAGAACAATTTGACCCTAGAATACGTCCTTAAATCAGCGTGCATCATTTTGAAGTTGAAACCGCATCAATAACGTTCAGCGTTTCACTTTCAAGGAAGCAGCCATTTGGTTTCCCGTGAGAAGCGCTTGTGCAGCAGAACGCTGTGATGTTCTGATGAAAAGGGTCCATTAGAAAAGAAGAAGTCTTCTATCATCCAAAGTCCTCCCGCGGTGGAGTTATGAGAAACTCTCCCCACCGACTCAGCACTCCCTCTGATAGCAAAGTAACTCATCACTTGACAGACCAGCATGATTCATTTGGAAAAGAAATGGGTTTGGCAGCAGAGGAGCTGGCTGAGATGAGCTCCATGACCTCCTGAAACACTCCTTTCCCTTCATCGATATGATACGACGTCACTCAGAAGAATGAAGGTGAGACGTTGACAGCACGAGGCATCAAGACGTAAAGACCATCGCACCACTTCCTCTGTAGACCCTCACACAAAGACGCAGGTTGGTAGGCTACTGGTCACTCCAACACTGAATCTGTCCAGAAGAAACTGAAGAAGTTGGATTTTACTTCTACTACTTTTACTCCCTGAGCTGCTTTCAGCTGTCAGCTCGTGGCTTATCCGGATACCTGGGAACAGCCGGGGATAAGGTCCAGTCTGCCCGAGTGTGAAGAAAGTCTCCTTCTCCAGGAGGTCCGATCCAAAGCTGGCTGTGCGGTGCAGACGGCGTTCCCTCTGCTCTTGGCTTGATTTGGGGGCTTTAGTTCAAAGCTTTAGACTGAACTGGGGACGGATTAGAATCCCAGACGTGACTCTTCCGTTATTAAGCAGACCAGACCACTCCGAGTGGAAGACCCTCTCCATCCAGACATTGATGAATCGATTGTTGATTTGTTGCGTAGGTCCGACACCATAAGACGGATCCCAAGAGGAAGCTTTTCATCTGTCTCAGGCCTTTAACCCCCCACCTGACCCGGCGGCTGGCATCGCTCTCCACTGAGGAAGTTGAGGTCTTCGCGGTCCGAGAGCGGGAGTTTTATGGGGTTTCTGCTTCATGTGACAGTTTCCAGACAGTAATAAAGGTTATTTGTAGAGCCGGTGTCCAAACACAGATACAAATGGCTCTATGGACGACAGAAAGACTATATTTCAAACGAGAGAACACAGGAAGTGAAAAGGACGTCCAGCATCAACGATTCAATTCCCCGACACACTACGGCTGCCAGGGTGTCATTTGCCTTTAGCAAGGCACTGCCAGGGCTTATGGTTAAGCTCTCTTAGTCACATGTGAGCATGAGTGACATGCTGTGGGTTCCCAGTGCATCCAGGAGCAAGGCACTAGCACTGCACGCTTCCTTTGCCTTCCTGTGAAGGCCGTTGGAAAGGGTTCAATTCCCAGTTTCCCCTCATCAGAGGTTAGTGTGATTTATCTGATGCTACATGTCAGCTATCCACTTCAGAGGCTGTCCAGCTTGCAGCTGGGATAAATCAAGCGCACCTCCAGTAGTCAGAATACTGAAGCCATATTTAGCTGGATGTTTTCTGGCCACCGCCCAGCGAGACGGAGACGGAGACAGAGGGACAAAGAGACAGAGAGCAGCAGCAAAGTGGAATAAAATGAATATGAGCAAAGAGCAAAGAGCCGTTCTACTAAACTTTGTTTCTCTCTTAACTGCTCAAACTTTTCATCACCTGAGTAACGAGGTGCTGCAGGTCCTGTCGTCCCATCGAGAGGAGAACACGTGGACATAAAGTTCTATTTTAGCCTTCAGACAAGACGTTTGAAGGTCACTGAAACCAATCGTCAGGATGAAGCACTTGGAACCACAGTTTCCTCCTAGAAGCAGGAGAACATCCAGAGAGGAACAGTTGGCGGCTGTTTCTCTAAATCACTTCCAGATCCTTGACTCTGGAGCGCTGCGGCGCCCCACCGCTGACCCTTTCAATGACCTCATCACGAGTTTAGTGGGCAAGAAGGTGCTGGATTCTAAGCGCCGGGCCTCCCTGTGTGGGAGACGAGCACGTGAGGTCGGTTACTGACTCAAACGTGGAGGCTGTGTGATTTGACTTCAGCACGTCTCTCACAGGTGTGTGTGTGTGTGTGTGTGTGTGTGCGTGCAGCAGGATTAACAGATGGGCTGTCTGACACACAACCAGGTGCTGATGAAACTGTTGTTCTCACAACACACATTAAAGTTACAGGACAGATGTCTCCTCAAACACACAAACACACACAACTCTGCAGTCAGATGTGCTTCTCATGGTTCACACAAGGCCACCGATTCTCCTCCAGTAGAGAGAATGCGCACACACACACACACACACACACACACAGAGTCATCTGGAGGAGGCGGGGCTGAGACTCGCTCACAGCTGATTGGATCAGAGGCAGCCCACTAATCAATGAGCTTGTTTGGTTTCAGAGGCACAAAGAGGCGCACTGTGATTCATTTAATGTGCGTTTCATTTGCTGCTGTGCACACACACACACACACACACACACACACACACACACACACACACACACACACACATTAGAGTTCAACTGAAGTGTGTGTGTGTGTGTGTGTGTGTGTGTGTGTGTGTGACCAGCAGGGGGCGACTCCTCTTCTCTCTTGATTTATTCCCTCAGTAAACACAAGTTTATGGTCTCAGTCTCTAGTTTCAAGTCTGGCATTTTGGGAGTAAAAACATTTTTTAGCCAATAGAACTATAATAGTTAATCTAACCGTTTTAAATACTTTGAGGAAGTAAAAAAGGAATTGAAGAGTTGACTTAGTTTGATCTTAATGTAGACAACGATGCTTAGAAAGGGTTTGTTTTTCCCTTAATCGGTAAGATGTGATATTATAGAAAAAAGGAGAGAAGAAAACCTAAATGAAATGAAACCAGAATAAGACTGAGATAAGATAAGATAAGATTTGTATTTGATATCTGACCTGCGGATCAGAAAACACTTCCTGGATGTTGTTGATTGGTCCGACAGGAACACCTGATCCCTCAAACTCCCTCAGCCAATCAGCTGTCTTCTTCTGCAGGAACCTAAGAGAAATAAATCACTAGAAATTAAATAGCATCACAATACATGATCTAAGAATTCTAATGATTATTATTCATATTGTTATTATTATTATCAGCAAATGATCGTTTGCTCTAACAAAGCAGAAATCTTTGATGTAGCTTTTATCCGTGTGTGTGTGTGTACCTCTGAGACAGTGTGTGTGTGTACCTCTGAGACAGTGTGTGTGTGTGTGTGTGTGTACTCTGAGACAGTGTGTGTGTGTGTGTGTACCTGGGACTGTGTGTGTGTACCTCTGAGACAGTGTGTGTGTCTGTGTGTGTGTACCTCTGAGACAGTGTGTGTGTGTACCTCTGAGACAGTGTGTGTGTGTACCTCTGAGACAGTGTGTGTGTGTACCTCTGAGACAGTGTGTGTGTGTACCTCTGGGACAGTGTGTGTGTGTGTGTGTGTGCCTGGGACAGTGTGTGTGTGTGTGCCTCTGGGACAGTGTGTGTGTGTACCTCTGGGACAGTGTGTGTGTGCCTCTGGGACAGTGTGTGTGTGTGTGTACAGTGTGTGTGTGTACCTCTGGGACAGTGTGTGTGTGTGTACCTCTGGGACAGTGTGTGTGTGTGTGTGTGTACCTCTGGGACAGTGTGTGTGTGTGTGTGTGTGTACCTCTGGGACAGTGTGTGTGTGTGTACCTCTGGGACAGTGTGTGTGTACCTCTGGGACAGTGTGTGTGTGTGTGTCTGGGACCTCTGGGACCTCTGGGAGTGTGTGTGTGGGACAGTGTGTGTGTGTACCTCTGGGACAGTGTGTGTGTACCTCTGGGACAGTGTGTGTGTGTGTGTGTGTGTACCTCTGGGACAGTGTGTGTGTGTACCTCTGGGACAGTGTGTGTGTGTGTGTGTGTGTACCTCTGGGACAGTGTGTGTGTGTGTGTGTACCTCTGGGACAGTGTGTGTGTCTGGGACAGTGTGTGTGTGTGTGTGTGTGTGTGTGTGTACCTCTGGGACAGTGTGTGTGTGTGTGTGTACCTCTGGGACAGTGTGTGTGTGTGTGTGTGTGTGTGTGTGTGTGTGTGTACCTCTGGGACAGTGTGTGCAGCAGCTCTTGGCGGTTCTGGACTCGCAGTTTGTTGCTTTTGTACTCGGGTTTGTTTGTGAGCTCCTTCAGCTCCAGAACCTAAGAACACGCACTGATTACTCAAACTAATTCATGTAATAACACATCTGTGTGTTGGTGAAGTGACGCACATTACACACACGGACAAACTGCTGGTCGGTGGCTGCAGCCACGACGAGGTGTCCGTCTTTGGTGCTGAAGCCCTGAAATACACAGAACATGATGAGTCTAGTTTATGCTTCTGTTTCCAGAGAGACGCAAGAGTCGCTTGCGTGTCCCTTGCGTGTCTTTTCACACCTCCTTGTGCGTCGACCCATTTTTGTAGACCAGCGTCTAAAGCGACTGGTCCTCCTGCAGCAGCAGGCTGTGATTGGTCCTCTGACTACGTCCTTTACGGAGTCTCACGTCTCCGTTTTCACAGCACAATACGGCCGTTATTAAAAGGAAGAACGTTGACGAGAGAACGGATCAGATTGAAGAGCTTTTAAATATGACGCTTGTACAAGCGGACTATGAGGACGCCGGACGGCCTCTGATTCATGGAGGGAGATCTCCACCAACGAGGGGGGACAAAGTCGTGGAGGAAAATACGGGACAAATGTGTCCGTGATGAAAAGCAGCAGTGTGGATGCACGGGGCAATAAAGTCTATGATCAATAAATAAAGCAACCAGCGACTTCCACACACAAAGACGTGACTCTCTAGGTCGTCTTCAACAAAACACGTGACTCCACCTGTTGTTCTGGAGGTGAATCGCTCTGCAACACACGCGGCGGCCTTCAGACATCAGAGACAGGAAGTGACAGGAAGCTTCCTCTCATTGACGGGAGGAAACACCTCCTCTTACTACAGGAGGAGGCGCGTCCTCTAACCGGTGGAGGATCTAGAAGTTTAATAATCATCTCTGCAGTTTCACCTCCTCTTCGTCCCTCATGATTTAATAAAACCTCCTCGCCTGATGAAAATTGTGTCTCACACACACAACTAACCCCTCAGTCCCACTGCTCTCTGACCGCCGCCTTCCTTCCATCCCCGACCCCAGGGGGTTGTGGGTAACGCAGTCCGCTGGGGGACTTAAAGGGGACGTTCATCGTCTTTTTGTGTCTACAGCACCAGTCTGGTCCAGTATGAAACCCTAACCCCCCCGTCAGAGACCAGCTGGGTGGTCCTTTAGCATTCAGCACCTCATCGGTATCAGAGCTAAAGGTCTATCTGGAACTTTTCCTCTCATGACTTCAGCACACTTTGAAAGCTTAAGTCAGTGGTTCATTAGTCGCTCTGACCCTTAACGAGGAGACTGAGCCGCCTCCTTCTTCTCCTCCACGCCAGCAAGAGACTAAATGAATGATGTTAACAACGAGCTGTGTGATGTTCTGTATCAAATACAGAGCGTCTAATGCGGCTGTACCTTTGAGCCATGGAGCGTGGCATTGTGGGTAAGGAGCTTCAGAGCTGCTGAGAGACGGGGACCACATGGGGAGGAGCCAAAGGATAAGACATGTTGGTCCCGTACTGACGGGATCTCGGTTCCCCGACCAAAGTACTCTACTTTCTACTCCTCCATGGCGTCTCAAAGGCACATGTAGTACTTTATACTTCATACTGTACCTGTGTGCATTTGCATGTCTTCTCAGTGCTCTTATTGTGAAAGGTCGAGCCGAGGCCCCTGCATGCTAGGGGCTTTTATGTTGTGCAGGTACCTGATACGGGACGATGCTCTCATGGGCCGTCCCCCAGCGCCGAGCCTCCTGACCCCCATTCAGGTAGTTAGCAGCAATATGGGTGAGACAGGACACCTGAGAGACAGACAGACAGACAGACAGACAGACAGACAGACAGGACTTGGTTGATTGAAAAGGAGCTCGCGAGGGGAAAAAGTGCAGGACCACAGAGACTGGCTCACATGGAGGATCAGGACCACAGAGACTGGCCTCACATGGAGGATCAGGACCACAGAGACTGGCTCACATGGAGGATCAGGACCACAGAGACTGCCTCACATGGAGGATCAGGACCACAGAGACTGCCTCACATGGAGGATCAGGACCACAGAGACTGGCTCACATGGAGGATCAGGACCACACAGACTGGCTCACATGGAGGATCAGGACCACACAGACTGCCTCACATGGAGGATCAGGACCACAGAGACTCTAGCAGACTCAGGAGTGCGTTTGATTTGTTGTGTGATCGCTGGGCGCGTGTACATATGACATGTTGGTGTGGCGGCTGTCCTTCACCAGCGGGCCCTGAACACGACACAGAGACGCTGACAGGGGACTTCCTGTGTCCTGGTCCAGTCCTTCTGCCGTCACAGAGACACACACACACACACACACACCTGTGAGGACAGCAGGTTGCAGTCGATGTGGACCCCCCTCCCTGTCTTGTGTCTCTGCAGCAGGGCGGCCATGACTGCTCCGTGTGCGTACAGCCCCGTCGCCAGGTCCGTCATGGCAACGCCGGGACGCACCGGCTCACCGTCCTGCCAGCAATGCAAAGCCTCATCGGAAGGGTGCCGGAGAATAAGCTACTTTCAACTCTACCACCAGTACTACGAATACTAGCAGTACTACTACTTGCACAGCTGATGAAGATGTCCCTGAGGGGGAAGAACAGACTCTGACCTCTGACCCTGTGATGTGCATCATCCCCGACACGGCGGAGGCGATGGAGTCATAACCCGGACTCTGAGCCCGAGGACCAGTCTGTCCATATCCTGGACACACACACACACACACACACACACATCATTCCACTGCGATGGCCGTAACCAGGTGCCTTATTAAACATCCAGGTGAATGAAGAAAGAATATAAATTCTGTCTTTAGTCATTAGATATGATAGAAATGTATGTGTGTGATCTCTCAGTGGACCCCCACCCGGTTGCCTCTGCCTGCCTCCGTCTAACAGTGGTGCACCCTGCTGGGAGCAGGAGTTCCTACCTGAGATGGAGCAGTAGACCAGCCCCGGGTTCACCGCGCACAGCTGCTCGTATCCCAGACCCAACCGGGGCAGCTTCCCCGGGAGGAAGTTCTCCACCAACACGTCGCACACTGCTGCAAGCTGACACACACACACGCACACGCGGTGAAACGTGTCCTCACGACTCATGAGGGCGTGTCCTCGGGAGACGGGTACCTCCTGAATGACGCCGACTCCTCTGGGATGCTTCAGGTCCACAGAAATACTCTGAGATCAGAGGGCAGAGTTTCTATCATGAAAGAAGCTGCAGAGGTTCAAACACAATCGGCTTGTTTCACAGCAATAAACATAAATAGAGGAAATCAAAATGTCATCATGTAATTGAACACTGAATACAGCGATACTCCGTTGATAACTTCTCCTAGATTAAATACAAAGTGGGACAAGTCATGTTGCTGCTGTGTCTCTACAGCCAATCAGAGAGGAGATGCTCCTCATGACATCACTGACGTCCAGCTGCACCGATTGGCCCATTGAGAAAAGTTATTTACTTGTTGCATTCAGGAGAGAAATAACAAAACATAAATTCAGACTTTTTACAAAACTGCACATTATCTTGTTAAATGAGTTCTGGGCAGAGTTTTTCTCTTAATGGTTGATGGAGGAAACAAACCGCTGACATGAGGAGGGTTTCCATGGAGATAAGCCCCTCCCCAATGACCAGGAGAAGGCACTCACTTTCTTGTTCCGGTTGACGCTGAGGAAATAGGCGCTCTCTGCTCCGACGAACGGGGGCCCCCAGGTCCTGGTGTCATCGCCGGCGCCTGTTCAAGCACACGCCGTCACAGCAATCCCACAATCCTTTGCACACTCGCCATACAACTCACCTGGTCGCTCCACCTTGATAACCTGGGCTCCCAGGTCCCCCAGGATCATGGTGGCAAAGGGCCCCGCCAGAACTCTGCAGACACGTTGGGACACGGAGTTGAGACGCGTTGACATGTGGGCATCGAACGCACCATGGACGCTCACCTCGTCAAGTCCAACACTGTGAGGCCCTCTAGTGGTCCACGCTGGCCTCCTGTCGACACACACGCACAATACAACCGTAAAAGGGACAATATCATGTTAATTCAACACTAAAATAAACATAGAACTAATTAATTAGACACAAGTACCGATACGTCACAGAAATACTTGATTTATTTACAGTGGGGTGTTTCGCCGGAATATCTCCAGTCTGACGTCCGTCAGCTTGACAAACCGGAAGTAGCTTGATTTAGCCCTGAAGCTAACTAAAGTTAACGTGAGAAACGTGTCACGTCGTGTGACGTCGTATTTCATGAAGACCATCGTCCTTAAATCAGCACGAGGAGTGTTCCTATCGATTGGCAGACTGATCGATGAGCTAACTACAGGCTAACGGGACTCCGTGGCTAATATTAGCCGGCTAGCTTTAGCACGAAGCTGTTACCTGGCCGCGCTTGCGACAGGCGCCTCTCTCCCAACGGACATCGCACCGGGTCATTCCTCCGTAGCTGTGAAAGTAAACCAACCGGAGAGCGAGCCGACAAACAGCGGGTCGACCGTCCGAACGGAGCAGACATCTTCGCGCCGGTCAGAGTCAAGCTGCGCATTACCGCAGCTGGACTTCCGGTCCTCGCTTTCAAACTAAGAGTCCTGAGCTGCTGTGTTCAGTTGGGGTCTGATCTGTCACAGCCATGTCAGGGATGTGTTATAATCCCAGAGACCTCAAATCCTGACCCCTCACAGTCCCCCTACGCACACAGCAATTGCGCTAATGATTATAGCAAAAATTATGATACAAATATTCTTAAATATTGAAGTAAAATGAATGAGTACATGCTGATTAAGCCGATAGTGTTCAATAATGTGAACAAAGAAACAGATCCATTCAAAGTGATGTTTCCTTCATACTATATGTTAATATATATGCATATGTGTGTATATAAAGACATACGACAGAATTAAATACTTAAACTTTCAAGTGTTTTCATCCCAAATTATATTTAATTCAGTTTCATTCTGAAGTTCGACTACGAATCCACGTGAAGGATTTTTGACTTTAATCTGTAAGTAAATTTGATCAGAAACCGCTCTTCAAAAGTTAACAAGTGACGTTTAGGGACATCTTTGACTTTTTCATTGGCGGTGTGAAAGGTTCTGAATGAGTCCTTTCTGTCTCTAGAAGCGTGGCATGTGCAATATGGACCCCACAAAGCTCAGCCAGCACATTCTATTGAGTCCACACACACACAGCAGGATGAAGGGAAAGCGCCGAGGCAGCAGGAACCTTTCAAACCCTCGTCTTTTGTCCTCTGGGCCGCCCCCCGTCCCGTATATATTGGGCCGTCCAACTTTCTCTCTGTTACACTGTGCGTGTGCTCGTGGGTCAGGTCGGACAACATCTAGTGCGCAAAGATGTCTCAGTACTCTGGAAAGGTGAGTACCGCGGAGCTTCAGCCTCTTCTCGCCACCAGGGTCCTCAGCCAGAACGAGTGCATTTGTTGTTTTCCTCATCGCGCTGCTTCAGTTTCACACCTCAACGTCTAATTTGGCCCTTTGGTGAGATCCCTCTCAGGTGACCCGGGAGCAGGACACAAAGGGGGACTTCCTCTGATTTGTCAGTGACATCACAGGGCTCTCTGATCCCGCCCCCTGACATCTGGACAGGAAGAGTTGCATCAGGTAACAGCAGAAGCTGAGCCCCTTAATCATCCTGGATTTCGTTGTCTCCTGCAGATCACCTTCTACGAGGGGAAATGTTTCACCGGCAGGAAGCTGGAGGTCAGGGGAGACTGTGATAACTTCCAGGACCGCGGCTTCATGAACAGGTGAGGTGGAGGTTGGGGCGAAGCCACTAATGGCTCCTCTCTCTGAAGGACGCCAGCCCTTCTGCATTATAACCTACTTGTGCTTTTAGGGTGAACTCCATCCGTGTGGAGAGCGGAGCCTGGATCTGCTACGACCACCCCGACTTCAAGGGCCAGCAGTACATCCTGGAGCACGGGGAGTACCCAGAGTTCCAGAGGTGGAACTCCCACAACGACCACATGGGATCCTGCAAGCCCATCCGCATGGTAGGCACACATCACGTTCAGGCCAAGAACTCTAAACCACAGCAGACATTCATGGTCGCCAGAGGATGAACCCTGCAGATTATGACCTCTCCTCTAGCGCCGCCCGCAGGCCAAAGTGTAACCACAACGGAGATGGAGACAACCTCCGGCTCTCCAAAGCTCCACGAGTTAAAGCTGCATTCTGTGTAGTGACCAGCAGGGGGCGACTCCTCTGCTCCCATAGACGTCTATGAGGAAATGACTCTACTTCTCTGTAGTGACCAGCAGGGGGCGACTCCTCTGCTCCCATAGACGTCTATGAGGAAATGACTCTACTTCTCTGTAGTGACCAGCAGGGGGCGACTCCTCTGCTCCCATAGACGTCTATGAGGAAATGACTCTACTTCTCTGTAGTGACCAGCAGGGGGCGACTCCTCTGCTCCCATAGACGTCTATGAGGAAATGACTCTACTTCTCTGTAGTGACCAGCAGGGGGCCACTCCTCTGCTCCCATAGACGTCTATGAGGAAATGACTCTACTTCTCTGTAGTGACCAGCAGGGGGCGACTCCTCTGCTCCCATAGACGTCTATGAGGAAAATGACTGATTTATTCCCTCAGTAAACAGGAGTTTATGGTCTCAGTCTCTAGCTTCAAGTCTTCTTCAGAACATCGTGATGTTCATTTAGTAGATTATGATCCATATAGAGTCAAACAGACTCGTCATTTCACATACAAACATGATCGCGCAGGTGCTCTGACCAGCGTGTCTGCAGGTTCACCTGAGTGCTTTTTAACCTGCGGGTCAATGAGCTGCATGAGCAGCAGGTGAGTCCTCTTCGTCTAAACATCGTTCTGGTTTAGGTCGTAGACGTTTCCAGGACCCACCTGCGCTTCTCAGAGGAGGAACCACTTTACATTCACTTCTAGGTTGTTTTTGTCCGCCGCGAGGAAGGTAACCCCCCCTCTGCCCTCCCCCCTCAGCACGGGGAGCAGTACCGCGTGGAGCTGTTCGAGGCCTGCAGCTTCTCGGGTCAGTGCGTGGAGATCTGCGACGACTGCCCCTTCCTGCAGAGCCGCGGCTTCTCAAAGAGCTGCATCAACTCCGTCAAGGTGTACGGCGACGGAGCGTGAGTTACCGCGGAAACCGGGCCGGTGAATGTCCCTGTGTGTGAGTGGCGCGTCTAACGTGTGCTTCCCCCCCCAGCTGGGTGATGTACGAGGAGCCCAACTTCCGCGGGCGCATGTACGTGGTGGAGAGGGGAGACTACTGCAGCCACAACGAGTGGCAGGCCCAGAACGCCAACATCCAGTCCATCCGCAGGGTGGTGAACTACTTCTAACCTGTAACCCCGGCAACCCCAATAAACAAACTCCTCCTCTGACTGGTCCCGCTTGTGTACACGAGTCTCTATTGAGCGTTGATCAAAGACGGAATCCACACACACAGACGAGCACTATAATAAAATATATATATACTATAGTACTAAAATAAATAAATAAATAAATATTTATTTTAGTACTCTCATACTGATGAGATCGTCACAGATTCAACCTTCAGAACTTTATTGTCTTGGACATGGAAATCAATATAAACATGAAAGGAAATTAAATTAAATGTTTGACAAAAACAAAATGTTGATTATCGTCGTCAGAACAACAATAAATGAAGTTTACAAAATAAAATAAATCAGAATGTGTGTAAGAATCATAATAAACAGACAAACTCACTTTACTTTCAAATAAAGTGAGAAGTTGGAAAGAAATCAAAGTCTACTTGTCACCTTGGGATCACGCGTGTGTGCGTGTGTGTGTGTGCGCGTGTGTGCGTGTGCGTGTCACACGCTGTGGCCGGGGCTCAGGTAGGTCTTCATGGTGGCGATGAGCTCGCTCTCCTCCTCCAGGTTCAGGTCCAGGTAGTCCTCCTCGTGACGAGCAATGTCCTCCAAGGCCTCGTTCACCAGCTCGCTGTCCTCCGTGGACACGTCTCCTGATCGATCACATGATCAGAATCATTGATCACGTTCAATAACGGTCACGTTGATCATATCGCTCTAACATTTCATCTTGTGCGTTATGCTAACTGATCTGTGCGGTGCGTCCTACCTGTAGAGGTGCTGGGCTCCTCGGAGGACGGGGACTCTGACAGCAGCTCCGGCGAGAGGACACCCTGCTGGTCCAGCAGCAGCTGAGTCGCCATCTGGACGTCTCCGCCCGTCAGTCTGAGAGCGGCCTCGGAGACGTCCCTCTGGAAGCCCAGGTACAAGAGCTGCAGAGACACGGGGGAGGACGTGTCAACAGCCGTCCCCTCCGGAGACAAAGCAGAGGAGAAGGAGAAGCTGTACCTGCTCCACGGAGCCCTCGCTGTGGCTGCCTGTGGCCTGAGCCGATCCACTGGAGTCCAGCAGGATCTGAACACAAGAGAAACCGGGTCCAGAACCGTGTGACACCTCAGCGACCCGACAGGAGCCGTTACTACGGCCACAGTGTGGAATACTACCTGCTAGTAAGAGTACAACGAACACCGCTGTAGTACATCACTATAGTGAAAGTCCCTGTAAACCAGTTTGTGGGTCATTACAGGCAGACAGACAGGTACTGACTCCATACGCCACGTCCACGTCTCCGTCAGCGTGCTGCAGGGCTCTGGCGGCGTCTCTCCTGGAGTAACCGAGCTCAGTGAGGCTGGAGATGGCCTCCATCCTCCTGCTCCTCCTCTTCCTCTCCCTCTGCTTCAGCTCCTCTCGTTCCTGATCGCCATCATGACATCATCACGCCGTCATCATCACGTTTAGGGTTTACATTCCATGAGGCCGGACGCTAAAGCACCTGTCTCTGGTTGCCGATGTGGATGGCGGCCTCCTGCAGGTCTCCCTCACAGGCTCGGAGTCCCAGCCGAGCTTCTCGCTCAGTGAAGCCCAGCGACATCAGCTGAGCCATTTTCTCAGAGTCCAGACAGAGACGAGCGTACAGGGCCTCCACCTGAGAGACACACGCACATCAGCAGTCCGCGCGAGGAAGAGCAGCGAGCGCGTGCTAAGCTAAGATAGCACAGTAAACATGCGCCTCTCCTCCAATCACAGACTGACTTTGGACAGCTGGTGTCGGGCCTGAGCGTCGTTCCCCTCGACGTAGGAGAGGAGGCTCTGAAGGAGGTGCAGCCGCAGGAACAACACCTCCTCTCTGCCCGTGTTACCCTGGCAACGCACACACACAGTAGTCACGTCCGACCGCGACGGCGTCTCAAGTCTGCTTTAAACGTGACCCGAGAGGATGTCCCACCTTGATCATGAGCAACCGCTGCTGGCGCTCGCCGTAGCAGCGCAGGAAGCAGTCCTCGGCTCTCTGTAGGCGACTGCGTCCGTCCTCCAGACAGGACAAAGCCTCCAGAGCTCGGTAGCACCAAACCACGTCCAGCTGCAGCACGGCAAAGTTATCCACCGACGCCAGCAGGGCGGAGCCACAGCGACTGGACACACAATGGGGAGGGTGGGACGACGATGACGGCGGTGATGATGGCGGTGGATGATGATGATGATGATGATGATGATGATGTCAGTACCTGAACTGCTGGTCGGCCTGCAGCAGGTGACACAGCGCGAGGTCAAACTGCTTCTTCTTCATCAGAGAACGACCTTTCTCATGGAACCCCATCGCCAGGATCAGAGCCTGGACACACAAACACGTGAAGACAGCGATTCCCAAAGGGTGGGCCGCGGCCCCCTGGTGGGCCGTGAAGGTACTGCAGGTGGGCCACCAGAGGTCGTTTATGATAAATAAAATGGTTTTAATTTTCAATTTTGAAAACTTTGAAATTACTATCAAAATATTAATGATGCATAACTAATGATACGATTAGTTATGTGAAACATTCGTTGATGAAGCACAAACAATTTAAACGGACAGATTAATAAATCGCTCCAAACGGCTGCTCTTGTCCGCCTGTCGTTGTTCAACAAACGGCGCCGCCAAACAAAACAATGTCACATGCGGCGCCTCTTGTAGTATTAAGGTCAATATGCCGCGTTTTCCGCACTCCAAGGCGCACTTAAAAGCCTTTAGTTTCCTCAAACTACAGTGCCTTATAATCCGGATTCTTATACATGGATCATCTGCCAAACACGCCAAAGCTCGTCTACGACGGCGAGATGCTGAGTGAGATACGGAGCTGCTTTCAGGGCGCGTCGGAGAAACAAAGCTGTCGTTCTCGCCGAGCACTTCATGGGATTAAAGAGCGAGAGACGGCGCCCTTTTCTCTACAGTAGCTGAACCATCTTAACGGGGAAATAAGTTATTCTAAAAGCAGCCGGAGATTTAAGGCGTGGATGGCGAGGGGGGCGGCGGGAGCGGACGCACCTCGCAGCATCGATCGGACCCTGAACGCACCGTCTCCACCTCCCCACACCTGCCCATCCACCCGCCCATCCACCCGCCATCCACCCGCCATCCAAAACAAAACATACATTGTCGGTTAATACGTTTTTAATCTGTTAGATTCTTCAGGTCATTTAATCATCCCTAGTTTATGTTTTGAGTTGTGATTAAAGGTTTGGGCCACAAAAGATTTTCAGATTTCAAATTGTGCCGCGGCGTTCTTGAGTTTTCTCTAAGACATTAAATGTTCCTCTGATTTATATATATTATATTTTACCTTCTTCTCCTGGGGGGGGATCGTGAGAGGGTTCCCTCTCTGGTCAGCAATCTCCAGGAAAGGGGCGGAGTCTTCACTGCCATCTGAGGACACAGGGACACCGTCTAATCACAGCGGAGGGGCGGGGCCAATACCCCAGACACACGCCTCCTGCATGAAGCTCCTTAGGAGTTCAGTCATCTTAAGTTGGACGATAGAATAATATAACCGTGATGTGTGTCATAATGACGTGATGTCATCGTACCTCGCTCTGACAGGATCTGGAAGCCCTTCTGGGTCCTCTGGAGGCTCTCCTTCTGGTTCTTCTCCTTCTCCTCCTCCTCGCTGAGCTGGAGCTTCCACTCCGCGTCACTGACCTTCAGCACCATCACCTTGCTGTGGTTCTTCACCCCCTGCTGGTCCAGAGGCTGGTCTGCGAGGCGCACACACACACACACACACACACACACACACACACACACACACACACACACACTGAGGGGCTGAGCCGGGTGCTGAACAGAGGAAACTCTCTGAACTCACCGACACACAGAGTTCTCCCGTTGAGGATCAGCTTGATGTATTTCAGGCCGAAGTCTTCTCCGATCCTGCAGCACAGGAGCACACACTGAGCTCTGTGTGCGTGTGCGTGTGTGTGTGTGTCTGTGTGTGTGTGTACCTGTCCACCAGCTCCTGCAC
The DNA here is from genome assembly GCA_014132575.2 of Gasterosteus nipponicus. NCBI lineage: Eukaryota > Metazoa > Chordata > Actinopteri > Perciformes > Gasterosteidae > Gasterosteus > Gasterosteus nipponicus. The sequence goes on from BMAF01000017.1 coordinate 15,442,036, forward strand.
CCTCGCGTCCAGCCTCGTCTCCAGGTAGCTCTTGGTCCTCGTTTCCTGAAAACACATCGACGTTTAAGAGCCGAGTTGACTTTGAATGAACGAGACTTTTCGCTTCAGTTGTCTTGGTTCCGTGTTACGGACACACACACCTTCCTGTTGTCCCGGGGCAGCAGGAGCTCCAGCGTGGCGACGCTCGTCTCTCTGAACCTCTGCCTCTCTTTGCCCCGTTTCACCGCCTGCTGCCTGATGAGCTCCAGAGCTCCGCCCACCTCCGTCACTGGCAGGCGGAGCAGAGGGGCGTAGCGCTCTGCCAGCTCCTGAGCACCAACACAGCGGCATTGCATCTCCGTCACTATATGTTTACTTATATATGTTTACTTATTGTTCATCCTAAACATGACGCTTGATTCGCTACACTAATACACAGAAGAAATTAAAAGGAGAAAAGTGGTCTAGATCAGTGGTCCCCAACCGTTTCACCTCACGGACCGCTTTCATGTCGCGGACCGGTCGGAAGGTCCGGGGGGGGGAAACGATCAACGGGGGGGGGTGGAACGATCGCGCTCTGTGTTCGCGCTGGTCGGCGAAACTGCCGTGCACGGTCAGAGGGACGAGCGCACATAATTAGGAGAAAATCCGGTCAATTTTCAAAATAAAACATTTTTCAGACAAAAAAAAAAAAAAATATATATATATATATATAAATAAATATAAGCTTTCTGTGGTGCGGCCCGGTGCCAACCGGCCCACGGACCGGTACCGGTCCTTGGGCCGGTGGTTGGGGACCACTGGTCTAGATGATGTATAGAAACTTCCGTTCTCCTCTGTAGTACTCCTACTGTAACAACAGCACTGTTACTGTGGTACTATTATTGTAGTACTGGTACTGTAGTACTGTTACTCTAATAATCCTAATGTAGTACTGATACTGTGGTATTGTTACAGTAGCATCTTTGTAGTATCCATACTGTAGTACAAATACTGTAGAAATCTTACTATGGTATTATTACTGTAGTACTGTTATTGAAGTACTAGTGAGTACTTCGTCCTCCTCTGACCTCCATGTGCTGAGGACCTGCATCGCCGCTCTCATCACTGAACGGAGGATTCCACAGCTGGATCTTCTCCCCCTTCAACATCTGCTTCAACTTCGCCTCCGTGTTCTGAGCAGACATCACCTCTGAGGGGTGAGGAGGTAGGGAGGAAGTGGAAGGAGGAAGGAAAGAAGAGATGGTAGGGAGGAAAGAAGAGATGGTAGGGAGGAAAGAAGAGATGGTAGGGAGGAAGTGGAAGGAAAGAAGAGATGGTAGGGAGGAAAGAAGAGATGGTAGGGAGGAAAGAAGAGATGGTAGGGAGGAAGTGGAAGGAAAGGAGAGATGGTAGGGAGGAAAGAAGAGATGGTAGGGAGGAAGTGGAAGGAAAGAAGAGATGGTAGGGAGGAAAGAAGAGATGGTAGGGAGGAAAGAAGAGATGGTAGGGAGGAAGTGGAAGGAAAGAAGAGATGGTAGGGAGGAAGTGGAAGGAAAGAAGAGATGGTAGGGAGGAAAGAAGAGATGGTAGGGAGGAAGTGGAAGGAAAGAAGAGATGGTAGGGAGGAAGTGGAAGGAAAGAAGAGATGGTAGGGAGGAAAGAAGAGATGGTAGGGAGGAAGTGGAAGGAAAGAAGAGATGGTAGGGAGGAAGTGGAAGGAAAGAAGAGATGGTAGGGAGGAAGTGGAAGGAAAGAAGAGATGGTAGGGAGGAAAGAAGAGATGGTGGTAGGGAGGAAGAAGGAAAGAAGAGATGGTAGGGAGGAAGTGGAAGGAAAGAAGAGATGGTAGGGAGGAAAGAAGAGATGGTAGGGAGGAAGTGGAAGGAAAGAAGAGATGGTAGGGAGGAAGAGGAAGGAAAGAAGAGATGGTAGGGAGGAAGAGGAAGGAAAGAAGAGATGGTAGGGAGGAAGAGGAAAGAGGATGGATGAAGAAGCCACTTTTATGATGTTGAAGTACAAGACATTATTTGAGTAGTTTCCACGGAGTCAAAAGAAGATGGACAGTTGCATCATGGGATTTGTAGGATCTAGTGCGTCACAAACTGCTGCAAAATGTTCTACGGCGTTAAATCCAAATGTGTATCTAAATTACTTTGAGTTTAATATCTGAACACTTTGTTAAATTTGTTTATTTTATAACACTTTGTTATTGCCCAGAATCCTTAGCGCGAGTGACGCAGTAAACCCAAACATTTAACTTGCCGTTAGCTCACGTTACTTGAAGCTGCTAGCTTAAAACTGCCTGTTTCGCTGTTTTTATTATCCAATTCTGCCACCGGACGCCGCTAAATATTCCCGACAGTTACCTTAATGTTAGACGACAAGATGACAAAGAGCTCCACAGTCGGTAGAATCCGTTAAATGTCCGTTAAGCGTCCGTCAACCGTCCATTTCCTCGGTGCGCTGGTGTTGTTTTGTCGTCTTTGGGAAGGAGGTGGCGATGAAGGAGGAGGTCCCACTCTGAGCATCTTTCAGGATCCGGTTCAAGTAACGTTCGGACCCGTAACGTCTCGCGAGCGAAGAGTCGAGAGACTCGACTTTCTAAGTATAGACGATCTTTGATGGAATACGGTGTCTTTCGAGGGTCAAATACCAAACCATTTTATAATGAAGGAAAAGACACACAAGTAAAAGCTGTGAAAAGTGACAAGTCACAAAATCGTACAATATCAAATAATTTTATTTAAGTGATCAATAATACAATAAAATGTGTATAGTCTGTGAAATGTTTATAAGGTTTATTTTGTTTAAATGTTTATTTTCACAATCAACTGTTTTTTGCAATATATGAACGATTCATTTACGACTCCATGGTTTTCATAATAATTCTTGATTACCTTGATTCTTTGCAATATTTGTCGCTTCTCTTTATAAGAGAGCAGAATTTCTGGTACGTTTGATCATTATAATGCACATGTTACATCCTGCATCATGATGCTTAAATGAATCAAATACATTCATTACAAAAAAAATCTATTTAATTTATTAATGGACCCGTCTCTCTCAGAAAGACGAGTACATCCCAAGCCTCCTGGCGGCTTCCGAGATCCTTGGGGTCTTCCTGTTTGGGAAGGGGTGGTGGTTCTGGTTCTGATGGACCCCATTGGAGGAGCCAACGCCCCCTAGACTCAACTGCCTGGTTAACCTCAGGGCCGGGGCCTTGCAGCAGGTCTGCAGCACTGAGGCTTCGTCCTTCAGGTCTTCGAGCAGGCTGCTGGTGGGGGCGGAGCTTTCATCAGAGCAGGGGGGGGGGGCCCCTCTGGATCCACTGCTCTGATCTGGTTCTGGTTTGGACCCGTCAGCGTTGACGCCGTCCGTGGTGCTGCAGGACTCTGATGAAGACGAGGAGCGTCTATAACAACAGTGGATGATAATCAATGACGATGATCTTTAAACAGACATTAAAGGCACAGATTCAATCAAATAGAATTAAACCAAATTCATTTTCACGTCACACAATTAAACATAAATTCACCCATTTCCTTCAAATAACAAAAATAAATGAATGTATAATTTCTATTTATTTTCATTGATGTGTTGGTATTGTTTCTAATGAAATCTTTCTAACCGGAAGGAACTGCGAGTCGTTTCAGGGGACGACTCGCACCGGCCAGGGTCCAGGCGCCACGGGTCTCTGCAGGTCGTTGGGTCGGGGTCAAAGGTCACCGGTGGCATACCCCCGAGCGCTTCCCATGGCAACGCCAAACCCTGAGTGACGGCCTCCGACAGCTCCTCCGACACTGTAGACAGAGACCAGAGTACAACCTCCCTGCTAATACTTCTTATCACATATTTGATTTTGTCATCCAAGTTATTTTGACGAATACAATAAAACGTGATTCAAAAGTGCCTTTTATCTTACGAGGAAAGAGCCTGAACGACGTTCAAATCAGAGAGTAAAAGCATGCGATGAATCTCCTCAGTTGTAAATCACGTTTTAGAGGTTGTCATGGTGACGTGTGGCAGCATAGTGCTGTGCCCTAATGACTAAACCATTTAAAGGCCTCACAGACTCTCACACTCAACCACAGACCAGGTGACCTCAGTGAGTCCTGAGGAGTCAGGGGTCAGGGGTCAGGTAGGAGATAGGGCCTTGCACTGCACAATCTCATGTGCTTTTATTTTGAAACTCCCACCCGGATGTCAGTCAGCTGGACTTGCAGAGAACAGTTTGCTCTCCAGCAGCGTCTCTGACGCGGTGACGTGTCTCTTGTCCGCTCACCTGTCCTCAGCAGCACGTGTCTCTGCTCCTCTCTGCTGCACCTGTACTGCTCTCTGAGCAGAGACACGTCCATGCTCCTCCTGCTCTGCTCCTGCTCCTCCTGCTCCTCCTCGCGCCCCACCAAGCGCTCCTTCCTCCTGGTCCCTGCGTGTGACACGCAAGCAGGCGACCTTTGACCCGCACACGTCTCCACAGCAACGTCACGACAAAGAACCTTTATTTTACATTAGTGATTCATGTTGAAGCTACTTAAAGCTTTTAAATAAATGTTTAGTGGTAATACAACAAAAGTGACTATTTATGTCGGGGGAAGTTATTGTTAATCTGCAGCACAGTAAAATCTATCTATCTATGTGTGTGTGTGTGTGTGTGTGTTTCGTACCCTCAAGCCCCCCACTAGGACTCACGCAGCAGCAGCAGGACATCCTGTTGAATGTAGCAGGAACACACACACCCGTAGGTCTTTTATTCTATTTAAATCCTGAAAAAGAATCCAATAAAAACCTTCAGCACAAAAGTTATACGATCTGTTCTGCCGATCCAAGTAAGAAACATGTTACCTGTTCAGGTAGGAAGCTGGACTGGTAAAGTTCTCCCACCCACACACACACACAAACACATGTGCTCTGACTTTGATTAGTGTGTAAATATTACATTCTATTTGTTGACCTTCATGGTCACAAGAACAAACGCTGGGTTCACAGACCAGTGCACACCACTACGCATCAGTACACACCATTATACACCAGTATGCACCAATACACAGTACACCATTATTAGAATCACAAGCCATTCATTGCCACATGTCACACATAGAGGAACTTGTGAATTGATGATTAGTGCGATAGAATAACAGTAAAAACAAGTTAAAACAATATGAACAGATACGATAAGTATGATAAGATATTATACGCCAGTACCCACCAGTACTCGTAAAATAATTGCAATATATATACATCAAAACTATCAGATACTACAAAAGAGGATAATGCAACAGAACATACTTGTGAATACTTATACTTAAATACTTTTATACCAATATATATTAGTGCTACTGTCTCTTTAAATACGGAGCCCTTGCCCCTCACTGAATGCGCGCGCACCCACGTCTGTGCGCGCGCGTGTCGTACGATGGCTGCCGCTCGTGACGCTCCTCTCTACCTGGGCTTTGACTTCAGCACTCAACAGGTAAACTCACCTGATTGTTTATTTCCATTCTCTCACCTGCTGACGTGCGTGCGCAGATGCGGAAGTGGTGCATTGTGGGTGTCCGATGCCGCATGTGAGGATAGTTTAAGCTCACCTGAGGTACTTTGTACCAACTTCTACCTTCCGTACTGCGTGTACTTCTGCCTCATTTCAACCACAATACGCAGTACGCGCAGGTAGTTATACAACGAACTAAACGCACTTCTGTCTTTGTGAAGTACTTTATGGCGCATTTACATTTTGTAGTACTTCTGCTCCTTTTTATATGTATCTGAATTCTTACCTACATAATACATAGTATACTGTGCACGTACAGCTGATATCGTCCTGTGTACTTGTACCTCTGATACTACATGAAGCTGATCATCTTGTGTATTTGTACCTCTGGTACTACATGAAGCTGATCATCCTGTGTATTTGTACCTCTGGTACTACATAAAGCTGATCATCCTGTGTATTTGTACCTCTGGTACTACATAAAGCTGGTCATCCTGTGTACTTGTACCTCTGGTACTACATGAACCTGATCATCCTGTGTACTTGTACCTCTGGTACTACATGAAGCTGATCATCCTGTGTACTTGTACCTCCCGTATGAAGCTGAAGGTGGTCATCCTGTGTACTTGTACCTCTGATACTACATGAAGCTGATCATCCTGTGTACTTGTACCTCTGGTACTACATGAACCTGATCATCCTGTGTACTTGTACCTCTGGTACTACATGAAGCTGATCATCCTGTGTACTTGTACCTCCCGTATGAAGCTGAAGGTGGTCATCCTGTGTACTTTTACCTCTGGTACTACATGAAGCTGATCATCCTGTGTACTTGTACCTCCCGTATGAAGCTGAAGGTGGTCATCCTGTGTACTTTTACCTCTGGTACTACATGAAGCTGATCATCCTGTGTACTTGTACCTCCCGTATGAAGCTGAAGGTGGTCATCCTGTGTACTTTTACCTCTGGTACTACATGAAGCTGATCATCCTGTGTACTTGTACCTCCCGTATGAAGCTGAAGGTGGTCATCCTGTGTACTTGTACCTCTGATACTACATGAACCTGATCATCCTGTGTACTCTGGTACTACATGAAGCTGATCATCCTGTGTACTTGTACCTCCCGTATGAAGCTGAAGGTGGTCATCCTGTGTACTTGTACCTCTGGTACTACATGAAGCTGATCATCCTGTGTACTTGTACCTCCCGTATGAAGCTGAAGGTGGTCATCCTGTGTACTTGTACCTCTGGTACTACATGAAGCTGATCATCCTGTGTACTTGTACCTCCCGTATGAAGCTGAAGGTGGTCATCCTGTGTACTTGTACCTCTGGTACTACATGAAGCTGATCATCCTGTGTACTTGTACCTCCCGTATGAAGCTGAAGGTGGTCATCCTGTGTACTTGTACCTCTGGTACTACATGAAGCTGATCATCCTGTGTACTTGTACCTCCCGTATGAAGCTGAAGGTGGTGGCCATTGATGAGAACCTCAACGTGGTTCACCAGAACAATGTGCAGTTTGACTCCGAGCTACCTGAGTACAGGTACAAAAACATCTCATGTGCAGTACTAGTACTAGATGTAGTACTTTTTTCAGATTTCTGAGAAGCTTGTGAGAGTTTGTTTGTTCCCTCAGGACGAATGGAGGAGTTCATATTCATGCTGACGGACTGACCGTCACCTCACCTGTGCTGATGTGGGTCAAGGTAAAATAGCTCCTCATTTAAGAATGAACTCACTGATCTGGGACCTGCTGTGCGTTGCTTGGTCCCGGTGCCGCCGTGTGATTGGCCCTCTGTATCTGTCATCAGGCTCTGGACCTGCTATTGGACAAGATGAAGGGGGCGGGCTTTGCTTTCTCGCGTGTCAGAGCGTTGTCGGGCAGCGGCCAGGTGAGTTCCTCCTTAAGGCTCAATAGAAGGTGGCCCTAATGGCTGACCTAAAGGTCACCTGCGAGACTCACTAAATGGAACGTGGCCGCTGTCCTTCTCTTCTTCTCTCAGCAACACGGCAGTGTGTTCTGGAGAAGAGGAGCGTCTGAGACTCTGCAGAACCTGGACCCAGACCAAGACCTGCACCAACTGCTGCAGGTGAGTGGCTCCACAGGTGTGTGTTGGTGTTATGTGGGCGCGGCATTGATGCTGATTGAACTCCGACAGGTGAGCTTCTCCGTGTGCCAGAGTCCTGTGTGGATGGACTCCAGCAGCACCCGGCAGTGTGAAGACCTCCAGGCAGCAGCTGGGGGCGCTATGAGGCTAGCAGAGCTCACAGGGTCCAGAGCATACGAGGTACACCTGTCTGTGTGTGTGTGTGTGTGTGACCACCTGTCTGTGTGTGTGTGTGTGTGACCACCTGTCTGTCTGTGTGTGTGTGTGTGTGTGACCACCTGTCTGTGTGTGTGTGTGTGTGACCACCTGTCTGTGTGTGTGTGTGTGTGTGTGTGTCTGTGTGTGTGTGTGTGACCACCTGTCTGTCTGTGTGTGTGTGTGACCACCTGTCTGTCTGTGTGTGTGTGTGTGTGTGTGTGTGTGTGTGTGTGTGTGTGTGTGTGTGTGTGTGTGTGTGACCACCTGTCTGTCTGTGTGTGTGTGTGTGTGTGACCACCTGTCTGTGTGTGTGTGTGTGTGTGTGTGTGACCACCTGTCTGTGTGTGTGTGTGTGTGTGTGACCACCTGTCTGTGTGTGTGTGTGTGTGTGTGTGTGTGTGTGTGTGTGTGTGTGTGTGTGACCACCTGTCTGTGTGTGTGTGTGTGTGTGTGTGTGTGTGTGTGTGACCACCTGTCTGTGTGTGTGTGTGTGTGTGTGTGTGTGACCACCTGTCTGTGTGTGTGTGTGTGTGTGTGTGTGTGTGTGTGTGTGTGTGTGTGTGTGTGCGCTTTACAGGAAACCAGATCTCCAAAGTGAGACAGACCCGACCAGAGGACTTCCTCAACACCGAGGTCAGTCTGAACCCAGCAGAACCAGACTGAAAGTCCCCAGTAGTGTTATTACCGTGTGTGTGTGTGTGTGTGTGTGTGTGCAGAGAATCTCATTGGTCAGCAGCTTTGCAGCCTCTCTCTTCCTCGGTGGTTACGCCGCCATTGACTTCAGTGACGGTAAAGTTCTATTAAGTATCTATATTGATCCGCCCTCACTAATCGTTCCCTTAAAGTACAGAACGAGTCAGCAGGGCAGACTAAAGGCCATCGGGTGGCCGACTGATGAAGGCAGTAGTGTCCCACTAAGGGACCGGAGGGTTCTGTGAGGGTCTTCAGGGTCCGCCCTGTCCCTCCTTTCTCTCACATGCTCTTCAAGAAGGCGATGTGACTGAAAGCTCTGGAGATTTTCCTCACAAAGATCTGCTTTTATATATTATATTATATTCTTATTATATTTGCACCAATTGACGCACCAACCGTCAAGTCAAATTCCTTGTATGTCTGACATATTATGGTAATAAATGTTTCCTGATTCATTACATCACATCACATGGCTTTTATCCAAAGCGACTTACAATACGTGCATTTCAACCATAAAGATACAAACTCAGAAGAACAAGAAAAGTGCAATTTCATCAAATACGCCAACTTGCTATAGATAAGATAACACCTCCTGATTAAATTCGTTTTTTCTAGTTGTTCTTAAGAAAGGGGTGAGAGACTGTGAGCTCGAAGGTGAAGTTGTGTTAGTGAGTAAATGATCTGCCTCTCCACCTCGGACTCCCTGACTTCAGGCTCAGGGATGAACCTGTTGGACATCAGGAGCAAAGACTGGTCTGAGATCTGCCTGGACGCCACCGCACCTCAACTGGGCCGACTCCTGGGGGCTCCGGTGCCCTCCACCTCCGTACTGGTGAGGCTGTTTTTTCTTTTTCTTTGGTGTGTGTTTGTGTGTGTTTACTGCTCAGATGTCGTTACTCCCTTGTCCCTGCAGGGTCCTGTATCCTCCTACTTTGTGCAGCGATACGGTTTCTCTGAGAGCTGCAGGGTGGTGGCCTTCACAGGAGACAACCCAGGTGAGACCAGATCTCCAGCTCACCGCAGCAGGTCTGAGGGATTTTGCACAAAACCAGGATAAGGGATTAAGCAAAGAAATGACAAATAGGCACTGAAAGACTACAAGGAGAGAACAAAAGACACTAAACGACTGCAAAGAGACACTTAACGACTGCAAAGAGACACTTAACGACTGCAAAGAGACACTTAACGACTGCAAAGAGACACTTAACGACTGCAAAGAGACACTTAACGACTGCAAAGAGACACTTAACGGCTGCAAAGAGACACTTAACGACTGCAAAGAGACACTTAACGGCTGCAAAGAGACACTTAACGACTGCAAAGAGACACTTAACGGCTGCAAAGAGACACTTAACGGCTGCAAAGAGACACTTAACGGCTGCAAAGAGACACTTAACGACTCGACTGCAAAGAGACACTAAACGACTGCAAGGAGACACTTAACGACTGCAAAGAGACACTGAAAAGAGACACTTAACGACTGCAAAGAGACACTTAACGACTCGACTGCAAAGAGACACTTAACGACTGCAAAGAGACACCTAACGGCTGCAAAGAGACACTTAACGACTCGACTGCAAAGAGACACTAAACGACTGCAAGGAGACACTTAACGACTGCAAAGAGACACTTAACGACTGCAAAGAGACACTTAACGGCTGCAAAGAGACACTTAACGACTGCAAGGAGACACTTAACGACTGCAAGGAGACACTTAACGACTGCAAAGTGACTGACACTTCTGTAAACAGCTTGAATGCTGTTTACATTTTAAATATGTATATCATATTTAAGTGGATGTAGTTATCATTGTGTTATGCAGTTCTGATTTTATTGCTCTCTTGTCAAAAGTCGTACAGCAACGACGTGTTCAAACCACTGACGTGACTTCTTTCTCCTCAGCCTCTCTGGCGGGAATGAGGCTCCAGCAGGGCGACGTCGCCGTGAGTCCGAGTGAGACCAGTCCGTCCCCTAATCCCCTAGTGGGTGTCACACTGTGTGTGTGTGTGTGTGTGTGTGTCCAGGTCAGCCTGGGGACCAGTGACACGGTGTTCCTGTGGATCCAGCAGCCCTACCCGGCTCTGGAGGGCCACGTCTTCTGCAACCCGCTGGACTGGCGGGCCTTTATGGCGCTGCTGTGGTACGTCGCTTAGCTGAGCACACAGACTGGAAACTGGGGAATAAACTGTGTGTGTGTGTGTGTGTGTGTGTGTGTGGGGGGGGGGGGGGACTCCACAGCTTTAAGAATGGATCCCTGACGAGAGAACGAATCAGGAACGAGAGCACTGGAGGATCATGGGAACTTTTTTCTCTTGCCTTGAGAGACACGCCACTGGGGAACAACGGACACATGGGTAAAGCTTCCTTCCTTGTGTCTCACCTCCTTTCTCCCCCAAAGTCACTTCCTTCTCTATCTCCTTTTACTCCTTTGCTGTCTACATGTGTATCCTCGCTCTCTGACCTCATCCTCTTTTGTTCCTTCACCTTTATTCCCTATTCCTACCACCCATTTCCTTTTATTACTTATTATTATTACTCCTTCTTTCTGCTTTATTTCCTTTTCCTTCCATCTTCCGTTTTTACTTCCTAGCTTTGTTTCCTTTCGTCCTTACTCCTAATTTCATTACCTCCTTGCTTCCTTTGTTTCCTTTCCCTCTTCTTCCTGTCTCCGGCCCTCATGTTTGGTGTGTTTCCAGGCTTTTATTTTGACAGCATGGAAATTACCCCCCCGGCAGTCGGAGTTCACCTCTTTGACCCCGACGACAACAAGGTGAGTTCAGACCGAGCTGTGTTACAGGAAAACCTTCGTTCACCTGAACGCCCCGTCTCCTGTCTCCCTTCTCATAGGTGTCCTCCCTGAGTCCTCAGGTGGCGGTCCGGGCTCTGGTGGAGGGTCAGTTTCTGTCCCGGAGGCTCCACGCAGAGCGGCTGGGATACTCCATCAGTAAGAGCTTCTCCTCCTGGTTCCTTCTGTCCAGCATATCTGCTGCTTCTCATCGGGCTTCATCTTGTAAAAATAACACACATCTTGTCAGGAATGAGGAACATTTATCACCAAAATATGTCAGAGATACAAGGAATTTGACTTGGCAGTTGGTGCGTGACACCAGTAAGAAAATGGCATCTTCAGAGACCTGGAAGCGAACAAGTCCTGCAGGGACGGCAGATTGCAGCCGATCAGCCTCTCTGCAGAGCGGAGGACACGCTGCAGCCTGCCCTTGTCCTTGGCTGTGGCTGCAGCGTACCAGACGGTGATGGAGGAGCAGAGGATGGACTCCATGATGGCCGTGTAGAAGTGGACCATCATCGTCTTTGGCAGGTTGAGTTTCTTCAGCTGCCTCAGGAAGAACAACCTCTGCTGAGCTTCTTGGTGATGGAGCTGATGTTCAGCTCCCACTTGAGGTCCTGGGTGATGATGGAGCCCAGGAAACGGAAGGAGTCCACAATAGTGACGGGGGAGTCACACAGGGTGATGGGGGAGGGTGAGGCTCTGTTCCTCCTGAAGTCCACAACCATCTCCAATGTCTTTAGAGCGTTGAGCTCCAGGTTGTTCTGGCTGCACCACGACACCAGACGGTCAGACTCCACCTGTAGGCGGACTCGTCCCCACCAGAGATCAGTCCAATGAGGGTGGTGTCATCCGCAAACTTCAGGAGCAGCCTTGGGGGGAACCGGTGCTGATGGTCCGAGAGGCTGAGACATGTTTCCTCAGCTTCACGCGCTGTTTCCTGTCAGACAGGATGTCTGTGATCCACTTGTTGGCTCTGTAGGCGAACTGCAGGGGGTCCAGGAGGTGGTCGGTGAGGGTCTTCAGGTGGGACAGGACTAGCTGTTGACAAGACTTCATGACTACAGAGGTCAGGGCGACGGGCCTGTAGTCATTGAGTCCTGTGATCCTGGGCTTCTTGGGGACAGGGATGATGGAGGCCTCATTTAGGTTTTAATAAAACTAAACTCTTCTTTCTTGTTTTCAGCTCCAGGAACCAGAGTTTTGGCAACAGGAGGAGCTTCATCAAATAAAGACATTCTGCAGGTCGTTTCTCTACTATTCTTATTTTTGTTAGTATTACTATTCTTTTTACTATTTTAGAATTACCCGTATTTTAATATTTATTACTATTGTTATCATTATTGAGAAGCTTTCCTTTGGATGTTTTAAGTTATGGACTTCATATATATTATATAAACTAACTGTCAGGAACGGGGAGGGCAGGATCCAGACGCAGAGTTTGAAAAACAAAAAGACTTTAATCGTGAAAATCCATATCATAAAAATGCCAAGGGGGCGAAAACGCAGGAAGGGACCAGGAACAAAACACCGAGGGAACCGCGAGCATTCGACAATGACGCGACCAGACACAAGAGACACACATTAAACACACTGGCGAGCTGCAGGTGATTGTTTCCACCGCTGTCCAATCACAGGGGACGACGGGACAAGGCAGGAAGTGAAGTAACCCAGGAGGCATGAAACTACAAAATAAAACAAGACGTGAACACAAACCAAAGACAAAGCAGGATTTAAAGAAAACTACTCTCATTCATATTTGTTTCTGCTTGTGAAACATTATTAACTGAAGTAAATAACTAATGTTTGTTAGATTCAAGCCTCTTACTGCAGACGTTGCATATGATGTTAATTATTATATTAAATGTATTTATTTCAGAGGAAGAACAAGAACAACGTCCAATCACATTGCTGAATGTTCTGTCCCTCAGGTTCTATCGGATGTGTTTAACGCTCCAGTTTACACCCTCGATGTGTCCAACTCTGCTTGTCTGGGATCAGCCTACCGAGCCCTCCACGGTACGCTAGTACGACTCAATTCATTAACCTCAAACGGCTTTACAGTCTGTACACATGTGACATCCTCCGTCCCAGAACCGTCACATTGGCATGAAAAACCCTTTGATGGGGAAAAAGGAAACCAGTGAGAGTCAGAGGAGGAACCTGTGGGATGGAGGTCATGTGTACAGAGACGTTCAACATGTTCAATGCATGTGACAGAAATGATTCAAATACTGCAAGTAGTAAGCTGGACGTACGACAGGACCACTGCAGGGACAAACTCCATCAGATAGAACCACCGTCAGATAGAACCTCCACCAGATAGAACCTCCACCAGATAGAACCACCGTCAGATAGAACCTCCAGAAGATAGAACCTACACCAGATAAAACCACGTCGGATAGAACCTACAACAGATAAAACCACGTCAGATAGAACCTCCATCAGATAGAACCACCGTCAGATAGAACCTCCGTCAGATAGAACCTACACCAGATAGAACCTACACCAGATAGAACCTCCACCAGATAAAACCACGTCAGATAGAACCTCCACCAGATAGAACCTCCATCAGATAGAACCACCGTCAGATAGAACCTCCACCAGATAGAACCTCCAGCAGATAGAACCTACACCAGATAAAACCACGTCGGATGGAACCTCCATCAGGTAGAACCTCCACCAGATAAAACCACGATGGATAGAACCTCCACCAGATAAAACCACGTCAGATAAAACCACGATGGATAGAACCTCCACCAGATAAAACCATGTCAGATAGAACCTCCATCAGATAAAACCACCATCAGAAGTATTGCTACTAATGCAGTCTAATTGACCCCTGATGGTCCATGTGTGTTTTCAGGCACGATGTCACAATCTGTTGCGTCCTTCTTCGATGTTGTGAAGAAAGCTCCCGAAGCACAACTGGTGGCGACACCACATCCTGCAGCACAGAAGGTACACGCACACGCACACACACACACACACACACACACACACACACACACACACACACACACACGCACATGGACATGCACAGCTCCTCCCATAGAGGGGGAAGAGCTTCTCTTAAATAATTATATCTAATAATGCTGGTGACTGAACTGAAGCCATATTCTCACTAAAAGATGCAGGTGCAGTAGAGTACCAGTACCTCTAGTGTGTACCTTAGTACTACTACTGGTACTGAGATACTTTCCCACAATTACCGTTTTTTTATTTACCAAAGCAACGTTGTCACTCTCGTTTCACGCACACGCAGTGACTGAGTAAATATCCCCTGTGCACAGCAGACATTCATCACCTGATGAAGCTTCGTTGATTTGTGTTCCAGGTGTACGACCAGATGCTGCAGCGCTACGCCCGATTGGAGGAGAGAGTCCTGCAGGAGGCCCGCCCCTGAGCCTCACCGTCCAATCGCCTGAGAAACACAGCACCTTTAATGGAACAAAACATTCCCAGAAACTGTACCACTGAATATGAATTCAATGTACGGTTGATGAAAAATGACATTGATTCGCTTCTCTCTGTCTGAATTCTGCCGGTGATCAATTTAAAATGAATTTTCAGGAATATTAAAAAGAGTATTGGACTGGAAATGAGAAACACAAAACTCAAAGGATGCTCTCAGTCGTTTGTCACTCTTCTAGCAAACATTACTACTGATACATAAATCTAATTCTGACAGAATACGTCTCCTCGGGAGGGGCTGGCGTCTCCCTCAGAGACGGGAGGAGCTGCTCCTTTGGTGGGAAGGAGCCAGTTGAGGTGGTTTGGGCATCAGATCTATGTCAATTAAAAAAGCTCAATGAGGGCTTGACTGACAGCTGCTGTGTGTCTGTAAGTGTAAGTGTGTGTGTGTGTGTGTGTGTGTGTCACATTAAATCACTTTTAATTGTGTCGCCTATGGATGGATCCCTACCAGCTGCCTTACCCCAACATAGCGAGGACAGCGAGTCGCAGCGTTGCTTCACATCGCGTCGAGGTCTGTATGACCACAAACTTCAGAGTTTACCCACCTCTAATTTTACCACTACAGCACTGATCAGGACTAAGACCTCATCAACAGAGCCGGTCCCCCACTGACTGACTCTGACATCCCACCGGTCACTTTCATATACACTCACACACAGTTGTGTATGGTTATCGCTTGTGACCTTTATTTTTAAACCAACCATTATATTGTATTTTGTTCCTCGTTGTCTTGTCGTTCTGTCTGCTGTTACGCACCAAACGCCAAGTCACATCCTTGTATGTGACATATTGTCCTTCTCGGTTCCTGCAGGCGGAGGGAACCTTTCATGGTGTGACGTCATCACAGCCCCTCGGTGGTAATCGATCGTGTTGCATTCAGGGACTGATGGAAACCACACGTTGGTGGTAGTTTATTTTAGCGCAGGGAGCTTTAAAGCGGCCATGTAGCAGCCTGCAGAACAACAATATTCATCCGCCGGTGAAAATAGTCCCCAGCAGAGTTTGTTTGAGAGGGAGACGGGGGGATGCAGGGGTCGTGGGGGGGTCGTTGTGCTTGGAGGAGGAGGAGGAGGAGGATTATTACACACATTGCACACAAAAGCCGGTCGTAACGCAGCGTCTCGGACTAGATGTTGGAGGGGGATCCGGGGCTCAGCGGGACCGACCCGGGGAACAGAACCGGGCTCAGCGGGACCGACCCGGGGAACAGAACCGGGCTCAGCGGGACCGACCCGAGGGACGATGTGGCTCTCCGGGGCTCTTCTGGGAACTTTGTGTGCAGGTAGGAGCCGTTCGCTCCGGGGCTCGTACCGGCGGCCCGCTGCTCGGTACCGGGGGCGGTGTATGTGTTGATGAATAGGATCGATATCACTGGACCTGTTGAAACCGGGTCTGAACCGGAACCCTTCAACGCGTCCTCGTGTTGCACCGAAACGTGCGTGATGTTTTCTGCAAGAACCACTGGACCGTATCTGTCTTCACCCGCGAGTTAGTGTGCGTGTGCGTGTGTGCGTGTGTGTGTGTGTGTGTGTGTGTGTGTGTGTGTGTGGACGCGGCTCGGGTGGATCGATCTCAGCCTGGAACCGGGAACCGGACCGATGGGTTCTGTTGGCGTGCTGCTCCTCGCTGAACGCTGAACGTCCACTGTGTGTATATATATATATATGTATATATATATATATATATATATATATATATATATATATATAGAGAGAGAGAGAGAGAGACAGAGAGAGAGAGAGAGAGAGAGAGAGAGAGAGAGAACATCCATAAGTGTATAAATGTGTTTTATTCGTGTTTGTGACCGTTAGTCTGTTATCTGTGAGCTAAAGTGCTTCAGCACAAAACAAAGACTGGATTCCACGTGAATCAGTCAAAGAAGTGATGCAGGTCAGTGACAACATCCACTTCTGTCCATTTGTCCAGCTGGACGTGTTCTTCCTCCTCCAGGAGACACCGTCCACAGGGCACAACTTGTACTCCATGTTGTAACAACATAGAACTACATCTCCCATGAGCCTTCACCGATGCAATTTTAAGTTTGAATTGATCATAAGAGGAATTACATATGTGTGTGTGTGTGTGTGTGAGTGTGTGTGTGTGTGTGTGCGTGTGTGTGTGTGTGTGTGTGTGTGTGTGTGTGCGTGTGTGTGTGTGTGTGCGTGTGTGTGTGTGTGTGTGTGTGTGTGTGTGCGCGTGTGTGTGAGAGAGAGAAGAGTTCCCATGGCTCTGCATCTCATATGTTGGCCTCAGTAACATATTCACACACACACACACACACACACACTCGCTCTGCCAAATGCCTCTGGATGTGTAAGTGTGTGTGTGTGTGACCCCTGACCCTCATGTCTGGAACGCACAAAGGCTATTTAATATGCACACAAGGTGACGTTGCATGAGGTCACACACTTTGAGTGATTTGCATTTGAGACACACACACACACACACACACACACACACACAGGTCAGTCTGCTGAAGGAGGCAGCAGGTCAAAGGTCACAGACTAAAGACTATAGACATGTTAATGTGGGAGGTGGGACGTCGCCACTCTTCATAACAAAACTCCAGCTGTCTCTGCTTCCATCAGACGATATAAAACCAGAGGTCAAAGGTCGTGAGAACTCTGCGGCTTCACTTGTATTCATTTGTCCTGATACGTCTTTGAAACCTCCTGGTCCCTACTGAGCATGTGCAGACTCCAGCGCCACACCTGTCCTGTTAGCTGTTAGCGTTAGCTTAGCGCCTGGTAGTAGGTCCACTTCACGTGAAAACACCTCAACCATCCGTGTGTGTGTGTGCGTGTGTGTGTGTGTGTGTGTGTGCGCGTTTTCTCTCCTCATTGGTCTCTTCCTGAATTTCTCCTGAGCCTCTTAATTAAAAAAGAAGATGGACTAAATGTTAAGTGACACACACAGACACACACACACACACAGACACACACATCGACAGCTGCCTGTCCCATTAGCTCACTGGTCACCATGGCAACCAAGGGCGACCGCCAGAATACTGATGAGGGTTCACACAAGGTGCTTTGTACTACAGTACTACACAGGCAGAATACACTACTACTACTGCAGTACTACACAGGCAGAATACACTACTACAGTACTACACAGGCAGAATATACTACTACAGTACTACACAGGCAGAATACACTACTACTACTGCAGTACTACACAGGCAGAATACACTACTACAGTACTACACAGGCAGAATACACTACTACTACAGTACTACACAGGCAGAATACACTACTACAGTACTACACAGGCAGAATACACTACTACTACTGCAGTACTACACAGGCAGAATACACTACTACAGTACTACACACAGGCAGAATACACTACTACTACTGCAGTACTACACAGGCAGAATACACTACTACAGTACTACACAGGCAGAATACACTACTACTACTGCAGTACTACACAGGCAGAATACACTACTACAGTACTACACAGGCAGAATACACTACTACTACTGCAGTACTACACAGGCAGAATACACTACTACAGTACTACACAGGCAGAATACACTACTACTACTGCAGTACTACACAGGCAGAATACACTACTACAGTACTACACAGGCAGAATACACTACTACTACAGTACTACACAGGAAGACTACACTACTACAGTAATACACAGGCAGAATACACTACTACTACAGTACTACACAGGCAGACTACACTACTACAGTACTACACAGGCAGAATACACTACTACTACTGCAGTACTACACAGGCAGAATACACTACTACTACAGTACTACACAGGCAGAATACACTACTACTACAGTACTACACGTGTGTGCATGTGTGGGGCCTCGTTGTCTTAGGACCACGGAGGTCAAAGGTCACATCTGAAGCTGTTTGTGAAGATGATAATGATGGTGATGATGATGATGAAGGTGTCTGTGCTGCAGGACTCAGTGGGGGGGGGCCGGACACCACCGACTGTCTGTACTACAACGTGAACTTCGAGCAGGAGCGGACCAACCGGAGCGGAGTGGAGCGCTGTGAGGGCGAGCAAGACAAGCGCTCCCACTGCTACGCCTCGTGGAGGAACCGCTCGGGCTCCGTGGAGCTGGTGAAGAAGGGCTGCTGGCTGGATGACTTCAACTGCTACGACCGGTACCAACATGTACATGTATAATATACACAATGTGTATATCAGAATGTGGGTATCATCGTGTCTCGTGTTTTCTCAGGCCGGACTGCGTCGCCACAGAAGAAAGTCCTCAGGTTTTCTTTTGTTGTTGTGAAGGAAACTTTTGTAACGAGAGATTCTCTCACCTGCCCGACGCCGCGGGACCACGTGAGTCCCAACATATTAAGCACATACATGTGCATGTGAATGTGTGTGTGAATGTTAACCGACGCTCATGTCCGTCCCCGGGACCTGCTCCTGGTCAGTGATCGTAGCTCCGCCCCCTGGCTTCCTCAGCCTGATGATCTACTTCCTGCTGCCCTTCCTCATGCTGACGGTGGTCGTGATCGCCTCCGTCTGGACCTACAGGCATAAGAAGCCTCAGTACGGACACGTGGACATCAGCGAGGTGCACACACAGCGACATCACAGCTGTACCGCACTACATATAGAATCCTTTTATTCGCTTTTCAGTAGATTTCTATTCACTTCCTGTACGCTGGTCTACTTCCTGTTGACTCTGTGTGCTTTGTGATCTGACGGAGTTCTGGTTCCACCAGGATCCGGGTCCTCCCCCTTCTCCTCAGCTCAAACCTCTGCAGCTGCTGGAGGTGAAGGCCAGAGGACGATTCGGCTGCGTGTGGAAAGCTCAGATGATCGACGCCTACGTCGCCGTGAAGGTGTTCCCCGTCCAGGTTCACACCTTTTTACCCTCAGTTCTCATCTGGGAGATGATTGTGTGCGTGGAAACCGTCTCTGATATCCTACCTCTTCGTCCTCTTCCTCTGCTTCCTCCTTTTACCCCCCCTCCCCTCCTCGTCCTCCTCACAGAACAAGGAGTCGTGGGAGAACGAGACCGACATCTTCATCACCCCGGGGATGAGACATGAGAACATCTTGAGATTCATCGCTGCAGAGAAACGAGGAAATCACTTGGAGACTGAACTGTGGCTCATCACTGAGTTCCATGAGAGGGTGAGGAGGTGGGAGGAGGAGGGAGGAGGAGAGAGGACAGGAGAGGAAACAGCAGAATCAGAGGCCAGTAGACTTAGAAGATCATAATCACTAGAAGAAAAGTTCAGGAACATGAATAAATAAGGAGGTTCTGGATGATGTGGATCTACGTGATGACGGTCTAGATGATGTGGATCTATGTAACGAGATTCTGGATGATGTGGATCTATGTAACGAGGCTCTGGATGATGTGGGTCTATGTAACGAGGTTCTGGATGATGTGGATCTATGTAACGAAGTTCTGGATGATGTGGATCTATGTAACAAGGCTCTGGATGATGTGGATCTATGTATCGAGGGTTTGATGATGTGGGTCTATGTAACGAGGCTCTGGATGATGTGGGTCTATGTAACGAGGCTCTGGATGATGTGGGTCTATGTAACGAGGCTCTGGATGATGTGGGTCTATGTAACGAGGCTCTGGATGATGTGGGTCTATGTAACGAGGCTCTGGATGATGTGGGTCTATGTAACGAGGCTCTGGATGATGTGGATCTATGTAACGAGGCTCTGGATGATGTGGGTCTATGTAACGAGGCTCTGGATGATGTGGGTCTATGTAACGAGGCTCTGGATGATGTGGGTCTATGTAACGAGGCTCTGGATGATGTGGATCTATGTAACGAGGCTCTGGATGATGTGGGTCTATGTAACGAGGCTCTGGATGATGTGGGTCTATGTAACGAGGCTCTGGATGATGTGGATCTATGTAACGAGGCTGGATGATGTGGGTCTATGTAACGAGGCTCTGGATGATGTGGGTCTATGTAACGAGGCTCTGGATGATGTGGGTCTATGTAACGAGGCTCTGGATGATGTGGGTCTATGTAACGAGGCTCTGGATGATGTGGATCTATGTAACGAGGTTCTGGATGATGTGGATCTGCAGGGTTCTCTGTGTGACTTCCTGAAGGGGAACATCATCAGCTGGTCAGAGTTGTGTCACATCTCTGAGTCGATGGCGCGCGGTCTCGCTTACCTGCATGAAGACGTCCCGCCTCTAAAAGGAGAGGACGCCAAGCCGGCCGTTGCCCACAGGTAGCCAGTGATGTCATGGTGTCCCTAACCCCAGTTGTGATGTCAAAGTGTCACTGACTCCCGGTTGTGATGTCATGGCGTCTCTCAGGGACTTTAAGAGTAAGAACATCATGCTGCGTTCTGACCTCACCGCCGTCATCGGAGACTTCGGCCTCGCCGTCCGCTTCTCGCCGGGGGAACCACCTGGAGAGACTCATGGACAGGTGAGCTGCTGCGCCTCCCACCCGCCGTCTGTCACTCGCCTGAGCACGGCCTCATGTGTGTGCGTGTGCAGGTGGGCACCACACGCTACATGGCTCCAGAGGTCCTAGAAGGAGCCATCAGCTTCCACAGAGACTCCTTCCTGAGGATCGACATGTACGCCGCGGGCCTCGTGCTCTGGGAGCTGGTGTCCCGCTGCAAGGCCGTGGACGGTAGGTCCCTGCTTGTTGTTGTTATTACACCTGAATGTGTACACATGTGTGTGTGTGTGTGTGTGTGTTAGGCCCAGTAGGGGAGTACCAGCTCCCCTTTGAGGAGGAGGTGGGACAGCATCCGTCTCTGGAGGACCTTCAAGACGTGGTGGTCCACAAGAAGACCAGACCGTCCCTCAAAGAACTTTGGCGCAAACACACCGTGAGTGTTACATTACATTACATTACATTACATGTCATTACATTACATGTCATTTAGCTGACGCTTTTATCCAAAGCGACGTACAGTAAGTGCATTCAACCAAAGGGTACAAACTCAGGAGAACAAGAAACAAGAAAGTGCAATTTCCTCAAATAAGCCAATTTACAATTTGCTATAGATGAGTGACGTTACAAGTACAATTTAAGTGCTACAATTTGTTAGTCTTTAGTGGAGGTAGAGTCTGAAGAGGTGTGTCTTTAGTTTGCGGCGGAAGATGTGAAGGCTCTCTGTGGTCCTGATGTCTTCAGAGAGCTCCTTCCACCATTTAGGGGCAGGACAGCAAAGAGTGGAGATCTAGTGGAGTGTTTTGCTCTCAGTGAGGAGGAACAAGCAGTTTATCACATGCAGAGCGGAGAGGTCAGAGGTCGGGATGTCGGGTTGGACCAGGTCCTGGATGGAAGCTGGACCCCATCCATTCACAGCAGGGTACGTGAGCACCAGGTTTAGAACTGGATGAGCCACCGGTACCAGGGAAGAGAGCGGAGGAGTGGAGGAGTGAGGGAGAACTTAGGAAGGTTAAAGACCAGTGGAGCTGCTGCATTCTGGATGAGCTGCAGAGGTCGAATGGCGGTGGCAGGGAGACCAGCCAGGAGGGAGTTCCAGTAGTCAGGAGGGAAGACAAGAGCCTGAATCAGTACCTGCGCTGCCTTCTGAGTGAGAAGGGGACGTATTCTCCTGATGTTGTAGAGCGTGTATCTACAGGATCGCGTTGTCGCGGCGATGTTGGGAGTCAGGGAGAGTTGGCTGTCGAGTGTGACGCCGAGGTTCTTAGCGGTCAAAGTGGCCGTTAGTACGGGGTTTCCAAAGTTGACTGTGAGGTCCTGGGTAAGCAAATCTTTTCTGGGAAAGAGAAGTAGTTCAGTCTTGTCGGGGTTGATTTTCAGATGCTGAGTGGATCCACTGAGAGATGTCAGTTAGACAGGCAGAGATCTGAGCCGCCACCTGGGTGTCCGAGTGAGGGAAGGAGAGAATTAGTTGGGTGTCATCAGCATAGCTGTGGTAAGAGAAGCCATGCGAGCGAATGACAGCGCCGAGAGAGTTGGTGTAAAGCAAAAACAGGAGGGGACCCAGCACGGAACCCTGAGGAACTCCAGTAATAAGAGGACAAGGTTCCGACACAGATCCTCTCCAGGTTACCCGGTAGGTGTGGCCATCGAGGTAGGACGAGAGAAGGGAGAGAGCAGAGCCTGAGACACCAAGTTCCTGAAGGGAGGAAATAAGGATCTGGTGGTTGACCGTGTCAAATGCAGCAGAGAGGTCCAGAAGGATGAGGACAGAGGAGAGAGAGGCGGCTCTAGCAGTGTGGAGCTGCTCTGAGACAGCAAGGAGAGCAGTCTCTGTGGAACGGCCTTGAAACCTGACTGGTGGGGGTCAAGGAGGTTGTTATGGTGGAGACAGGAGGAGAGTTGATTAAAGATAGCACGTTCAAGGGTTTTCCCTAATCGCCAGGCGGCAGGCGGGGGGGCAGGTGGGGTGGCAGGCGGGGGGGCGCGTGGGGGGCAGGTGGGGGGGGCGCGTGGGGCGTGGAGCAGCACTTAACACAGCGGAGCTCCTCCTTCCTGCCTACAGGGCCTGGCGCAGGTGTGTGAGACCGTGCAGGAGTGCTGGGACCACGACGCAGAGGCCCGGCTGTCAGCCGGCTGCGTGGAGGAGAGGATCTCACAGCTGCGCCGCTTGACAGGCGCCGTGGCACCGCCTACCTCGGACCGCCGTGGCCCGCCACCCCTCACCATGGTGATCAATGTGGACCCGCTGCCCAGAGAGTGAAGCATCACCTTTGTTCTTGAGAGTTCAACCTCCTTCGACCACAGACGAATAACACACAGACACACACACACACACACACACACACACACACACACACACACACACACACACACTGACTGACGTAAAAACCCAACACTGAAGCGCATCCAGACTCTTCTGTCTCCAGGTACCGTAGCAACGACTTTTCACTCTTCCATCTGCGCTCTTCTGAGACTCCGCCTCCAGATTGTAACCAAGCAACCGCCCACCATCAGCCACGGGATGTTTATTTCACTGCAATGCCGCAAAAACCCTGCAGGGACACGACTGATAGGCGGCACGCACAGACTCGACTGTCCCTCGGACCAAAAGGACAGGAAACAGGAAGTGAGGTCATGGCGGTTTCCCCTCTCTCTCTGAAGACTGAAGAAGAGTTTTCAGGAAGCTAACATGTCAAACACAGAGCTTGCAAATAAATCGTCTCAGGTAACAGATCTGCGGGGGTCGGACTTAACGCGACGCCCATGCCAGGGGCCGGGGCCAGCGCCAAGTGGGAGGGGCTTATCTGAGGGTATTCAATGCCTATTGGCTGTCCTGAATATGTGTTACCCTAAGAAAAGGTGCAAGACCTCATGATGCATGGGCCGCTTATGCATGCAGGTCAGTATGTGTGTGTGTGATGATTGTCTGTGAGCTGTGACCTTTGACCTCAGATACCCAAATCTTCTATTGATTTAATAATCAAGGAAATGTTTATTTATTCACAATAAGAATAATGGGCTCTGCCTCGTCCAGTGGACAGATCGATGCAAAGGTCAAAGTCTGTAGAGTTCAAAGGTCAGCAGCGTCTTATTCTCTTTTTTTTTAATTTAAACCGACCAAAACCGAGGCGTTGGTTCATTGCCTCGTAAAGCAGTTTCAGCACACGTGTGCGTGCGTGTGTGTGTGTCTGTCACACACTGAATGTCTTTAGAGCTGCTGCTTCCTCGTGAGGAAGTCGACTCTCTGTCGCTGGCTGTCCGTCGGTGGTTGAACGCCCAGCGAAGCGTGGAGAGAGGGAGAGAAGAGGAGTAGACGAAGGAGTAGAAGAAGAAAGACGTGAAGTAAGCAAACCACAGATGACCTCAAAAACGCCCAAATACCTCAGAGACTTTTCTTCCTCCGAACCGAGAGGAGGATTTTGTGGGTCTTTTGAGACTGAACTGCCGACATCATAAAAGCACCTGGACCGAGTCCTCGTCTCCTCTGTCCTCACCTTCCCTTCCCTCCTTTGCCTGCTGTTCCCTTGTGTGTCCTTTGTTCTTCTTAAAATAGTTTCCGTTTCTCTTCTGTCTCCTTTCCTTTGTGCCCTCTCTCCTCATTCCTTCCCTCCTCCATCTTTCCCTTGTGTGCGTTTGTCTACTGACCCCGTGTCTTGTATTCTTCACACTTGCTCTTGTGCTGCAGCTTCATCAAACCCTTTGTCTTCACTCCTTCCGTCTGTCTCATTGTCCTTCAGTGGGACCAGGATGTTTTGTATAAAATATTTACCATTAATTCAACCAAACAAATGTGATACTACTTGCAATAATTGTCTGAAGTGATATTCTAAATGTATTTTTGTATATTCAGATCCAGGTGTTTCCAGATGTTTTCCACAACAAATGAGTCATGACGCTGGCGGAATAGCCACCGACCACGCCGCTATCGTTAGCAGCATTCTGAAAACGCTAACAATGCTAACATGCTGGTTTTAGCTAACATAGCAGATATTTCCTCTCGCCATGTGACGTTAAGCCATTAGCTTGCATTGTTAGCATTGTTAGCATTGAGTCGGCTAGCAGCTAACCTTACAAAGCATTTCCACCCGGTGAAACCTTCATAGCACTAAACATCCGGCAAGCTGAGAAGTTTGGTACTTCATGTTGTTAAAGCTTTATTTCATTCATTGATCTAAGGAAACATATCATTTTAGCTCATAGTAGCATTCAAGCTAATGAGCGAGCTTGACGTGACGACTGTACGAGGTGTTTGTTTGCCTCAAGGTGAGGATTCAACTACAGGAAGACCTCACCTGTGAAGGAACCACAGAAAACCAAAAGGCTCAGAGTACGTTATATTCCAGTTTGCAGAAAGAAATACACAATATATATATATATATATTACAACAAAATGAAAAAAAGTTCAGATCTCAGAACGTTTATTCTCAACTGAGTTTGTAATCCAGATGTGCCGACATACAGGAATCTCAGGCATCTTTGTCTAAATGCTTCAGACGTGATGATGATAATGTTGTGAAATGTAAATCTTGTTTCTTATGTTTCCGATAAATGTGTCAGAAAATAAGACGAATCTGATAAAAACAGTTTTTCACTTTAAGAAACGAGAGTAAACGTGTGAGCGATGTGTGATGTTCGATGCTCTGGGGATCAGGTTGGTTGGGGACTAACTTGCCTCTAGGTGTGTGTCTCTGTGGAGCCCTGCGATTGGCTGGCGACCGGTCCAGGATGTCCCCCGTCTCTCGCCCAAAGTTGGCTGGGATGGACTCCAGCCCCCCGCGACCCCGTGTGCAGGATGAGCGGATTGCAGATGGATGGATGGATGTTTGATTTAGTCTTTTAAATATACAAATATGTACGTAGACAGTAGATGGAAGTAATAAGCTCATACAGGAAGTGTGATTGCGATTTAAGAAAATAAAGGCTTCTCCATCCCGTTGTGAAGCTGTTCAGAGTTTCATGTAAGAATTTTTATTTTCCTACTTTGAGGAGCAACAATCACTGTAACATAAACCTTCATTTTACAGGGAGGCGTCTTTGCCGGGACCCTCACAGTACGCACACACACACACACACACACACACACACACACACACACACACACACACAACTTACTGAAACATGAACCCTGAAGAACAACAATAAATAACATCTGTCCACTGTGGACTTGTCCCTCCGGTTGCCTCTGCACGGCTCGTGACATGGCGCTAACAAGGCGATGACGTCATCATTACGTGCCCTCACAGCTGGAAGCAGCTGGTTGTACCAGGTGAGCCGACAGGTACGGATGGATTATTATTGCTTATTTATTCATCAATTAAACCCTGACTTGATTTAAAGAACATTCATTTATCATTTGCAATTCATCCAGTTCGATCAGAAACCATGAAGATATTATTCAATAGAACAGAACAAGTTTGACGTCTTCAGGGACGTTCTGGAGCTTCGACGATGAAACTGGTGAAATATGAATTGAATCCTCGGACCTCGAACTGCTTCTGACTTTATGTTTCCATTCTCCTACTTATTATACTATTGTAATATATAATATAATATATATATATATATATATATATACATATATATATATATAATACATGTGCTTCAAATGAAGGTATTTGTTAAAAACATTGTGTTTTGGTTTTATTCTGAAATAAAATAAGAAACGTGTTGAGAAAAAACAAATGAAAATCCTTAATCAACAAGGGAAGCAAATACCCCCTGCCCCCCTCGCCCCAGCTGAGACAATAGTCTGAGCTGAATGGAGAGTTAAAGGAGCAGCATTAACCCTTTACCAACAGGGTCAAAACAGTATCAGTGCATGTGAACCGTCTCTACTCTTTGTGCGTTTAGTCTTTGCGGCTCAGTGATCGAATGATTGGTGATCAGTAATTGTTGATTGATTAATCAGTCATCAGTGATCGATTGATCAGTGATAGATTGATCAGGGTAAACAGGTGAAGCACTAAACTGGATATTTTAAATCTAAATCACAGAGACATTTAAAAAGTTCATCCTTTGAAGAGGATTAGGACCCCCCAATCAGGAGGCAATGGTACGGTCCACCCCCCAACTCCCCCCTCATTGAACTGAATGAATGGGAGAGAGTCACTGTGGCATGCCAGCAGACTCTGCAGCAACACATTCCTCTTCTCTGGATGGATAATGCAGCTCAGACAGGTTAGAAAGGGTCTGAGACCTTCAGAGACCAGTTAGAAAGAGTCTGAGACCTTCAGAGACCAGTTAGAAAGAGTCTGAGACCTTTGGAGACCAGTTAGAAATAGTCTGAGACCTTCAGAGACCAGTTAGAAATAGTCTGAGACCTTTGGAGACCAGATAGAAATAGTCTGAGACCTTTGGAGACCAGTTAGAAAGAGTCTGAAACCTTCAGAGACCAGTTAGAAATAGTCTGAGACCTTTGGAGACCAGATAGAAATAGTCTGAGACCTTTGGAGACCAGTTAGAAAGAGTCTGAGACCTTCAGAGACCAGTTAGAAAGAGTCTGAGACCTTCAGAGACCAGTTAGAAAGAGTCTGAGACCTTTGGAGACCAGTTAGAAAGAGTCTGAGACCTTTGGAGTCCAGTTAGAAATAGTCTGAGACCTTTGGAGTCCAGTTAGAAATAGTCTGAGACCTTTGGAGACCAGTTGGGCTGTTGCAGAGATGAAGCTGCTCCTGTTGCTGCTGCTGATGGAGAGAGCTGTATCACAGCAGAGAGGTGAGAATATTTCTTTACTTCAGTTATATTAAGGGTAACTGGTTTCTACTGAGGAACACATCTTCACTTCTTTGTAGTATAAATTATTTTACATATACAACTATGAAAATAAAAAACTTGATGCTTTTTGTTTGAAAAAACTGTAAAAGTAACTGAAACGTAATCACTACTCTGACTTTCATCAATAAATCAGTTCAGAACAAATATCAGTATATCTGATGTAAGCCGCTGACCCTGTTAGCTCTATTCGCTCTACTAGCCTTTAGCTCTGTTAGCACTGTTAGCTCTTCTAGCTGTTACACCTGGTAGCTCCAAGTAGGTCAGAGTTTATTTAAAACTCGAGTGGCTTGTAATTTGAAAGAGATATAAAGCATAATTCATCCAGTTTGGATTAATTTACAGTTTTAATTTCAGAGAACAAGTATAAGACGATCAGCAGCCTGTGTGCTGTGTGTATTATTGCACGATATGGATGTATTGTTATGTATGATAACGGGACACACTGTGCTTTTGGTCACCTTGACTTTATCTGTTGAGTCTTCAGACGTTTCTCTGATTTCACACTTTGTCACCTTCAGATTTTACTGCTCTGTTTATTCTGTATAACTTATTATTATAACTATGTATAATTATTACTTTGCTTTATAGAGACGTTTATTTATACAGCAGAAACGTATTTATTTACTACAGTAGAGTATATATTTATTATTTAGATCCAAAACATCTAGTTGGAGATTTGAGTCAAGAGTTGATCATCATATTGATGAGGATCTTTAGACTGTGTGTCTGTGTGTGTGTGTGTCTGTGTGTGTGTCTGTGTGTGTCTGTGCCTGTAATTACTGTTAACAATCACACACCTCCCTCTTCCTCTCTACCCCCTAAATTACCCCCACCCCCAGTCACAAAATCCCTAAAACCCCCTCAGGGCCTCGTCACACTGTGTGTCTGTGTGTTGGTGGGGGAGAGGGTCAGAGGTCAATCTGAACATCCAACTAAACACATTCCAGCATTCACTCACATGTTAATTTGTGTTGTGTGTGATCAGCTGTGGAGGTGTGATAACATCAACAGGGTGGTCTCACACACACACACACACACACACACACACACACACACACACACACACACACACACACACACACACATGCACACAGTCTGTTGTGAGAACACACAGACCTTCAAACATCCAGATGTTTGTGTGAGCTCCTGATCCACTGATGTACTCTGTCAGGTCGTCAGCGTGCTAACGCTTAGCGGTGTGTTCCAGGACTGTTCCCGGCCATCTTGAACCTGGCCAGCAACGCAGTGATCAGCAGCAACGCCACGTGTGGCGATCCAGGACCGGAGGTCTACTGTAAACTTGTGGAACATGTTCCAGGGCGACAGATCAAGAACCCACACTGCCTGAGATGTGATGCCAACTCCGTCCTGTCCAAAGGTACAGAACCAGAACCACAGAAGGACGCGCTAAGAAGATTGTTAATGCATCTCCAAATACGGTCACACTTCCTGCTACAGGCCGAGTGGTTAGCTGAAGGAGGTAGCTGCATAGCTAATTTGCTAGATAGCTAGTTAGCTTGTCAATCAATTAGTCTGTTAATGAATTGAAATGTTGAATCAAATCCTGTAATCACATGTTTCAATATTTGCTCGGAGAAGTCCGTAAATGAAGATATTTCAACTCAACAACACCCACAATGCAACGGTGCTAAGTCTCTCTGAACTGTTCAACGTAACATTTACAACTAACCGAAGTAATTTGGGTGTGATGTTCCCCTCTACCAATCAGAGTTGTGCAGGGTTTTACCTCGTCCTCTTAGGACCCACATGTACCAGGTACTACCCGGTAGAGGCGGATGGTATTAATTACTGATCGTGTTTGTGTTGTTCAGAACGTCATCCGATCACAAACGCCATCGATGGCACAAATTACTGGTGGCAGAGTCCGAGTATCAAGAACGGTCATCAGTTTCACTGGGTCACGATAACCCTGGACCTGAAACAGGTAAGAAATATACATATATATATATATATATATTACTTGACTGTAACCCCGGCTCTCTGACTGTAACTCCTGCTCTGTAGATCTTTCAGGTCGCCTACATCATCATCAAGGCAGCTAACTCTCCTCGACCAGGTGAGACGTGCCGTTTTTTGGTCTGTCTGTCTGACTTGTCTCGTTCTGACCCGTCTTTCTGACCTGTCTTTCTATGTCAGGTAACTGGATCCTGGAACGCTCCCTGGATGGTGTGACATTTGACCCCTGGCAGTTTTACGCCCTCAGTGACTCTGAGTGTTTGTCTCGCTACAACATGACGCCGAGACTCGGCCCTCCGACCTACAAGAGTGACACAGAGGTCATCTGCACGTCATACTACTCCAGACTGAACCCGCTGGAACACGGAGAGGTGAGACCCGTCCCTCGCTCTCTGTACCTGTCTCCCTCTATGCCCCTGTCTCCCTCTGATGCCCCTCTGTCTCCCTCTGACCTGTCTCCCTCTGACCTGTCTCTCTGTGCCCGTCTCCCTCATGCCCCCTGTCTCCCTCTGACCTGTCTCTCTGTACCCGTCTCCCTCTATGCCCCTGTCTCCCTCTGACCTGTCTCTGTACCCGTCTCCCTCTATGCCCCTGTCTCCCTCTGACCTGTCTCTCTGTACCCGTCTCCCTCTATGCCCCTGTCTCCCTCTGACCTGTCTCTCTGTACCCGTCTCCCTCTATGCCCCTGTCTCCCTGACTGACCTGTCTCCCTCTGTGTCTCTCTGTACCCTCCTCTATGCCCCCTGTCTCCCTCTGACCTGTGCCCCTGTCTCCCTCTGACCTGTCTCTCTGTACCCGTCCCGGTGTCCCAGATTCACACCTCCCTGATTAACAGCCGACCTGGAGCCGATGACCTGACCTCTGAACTGCTGAACTTCACGTCAGCTCGTTACCTCAGACTACGGCTTCAGCGAATCAGAACGCTCAACGCCGACCTGATGATGCTGAGCGCCCGAGACCCCCGAGAGATCGACCCCATCGTCACACGGAGGGTGAGACAATGTGCTACAGGGTCAACATGTTTCAATGAGTTCTAATATATCTATAAATAATAATTCTGTCTCCCAGTACTACTACTCCATCAAAGACATCTCAGTGGGGGGGATGTGCATCTGTTACGGCCACGCCCAGAGCTGCCCGCTGGACCTCGTTACCAAGGTAACCTGTTCTACCTGTACATTGGGTCACCTCTTCACCAGTTACCTGTGTACTTGTTTAGCTGTACACCTCTTCTAACCTGTGTGTGTGTGTGTGTGAACAGAAGTTAAAGTGTGTGTGTGAACACAACACCTGTGGAGAGAGCTGTGACCAATGTTGCCCCGGTTACCACCAGCAGCCATGGCAACCTGGGACCGTCTCCGAGGGAAACACCTGTGAGAGTAAGAAGATTGGAAATTTAGAAAATCCTTTTTACATTCTGACTGTGGCTCCACCTGTTTAGGAACACCTGTCTCTGTCTCTACCTGTCTGTCTCTCAGAGTGTAACTGTCACAACAAAGCAGAGGACTGCTTCTACAATCAGACCGTCTCACAACTCTTTTTGAGTACAAACACTCACGGCGTTCGTCAGGGAGGCGGAGTCTGTTTGGACTGTCAACAAAACACCGCCGGTATCAACTGTGAGACCTGCGCTGCCGGATTCTACAGACCTACTGAGGTACTGACAAATAC
Organism: Gasterosteus nipponicus; assembly: GCA_014132575.2. Classification (NCBI taxonomy): domain Eukaryota; kingdom Metazoa; phylum Chordata; class Actinopteri; order Perciformes; family Gasterosteidae; genus Gasterosteus; species Gasterosteus nipponicus. The sequence continues at coordinate 15,473,565 of BMAF01000017.1, forward strand.
TAGCAGTAATACTATAGACCTACTGAGGTACTGACAAATACTGGCAGTAATACTACAGACCTACTGAGGTACTGACGAATACTAAGTAATACTACTAGACCGACTGAGTAATGACAGAACTACTGAGGTACTGACAAATCTATAATACTACAGACCTACTGAGGTACTGACAAATACTAGCAGTAATACTAGACCAATACTACTGAGTAATACTATAGACCTACTGAGGTACTGACAAATACTAGCAGTAATACTACAGACCTACTGAGGTACTGACAAATACTGGCAGTAATACTACAGACCTACTGAGGTACTGACAAATACTAGCAGTAATACTACAGACCTACTGAGGTACTGACAAATACTAGCAGTAATACTACAGACCTACTGAGGTACTGACAAATACTGGCAGCAGTAATACTGACAGACTACAGACCTACTGAGGTACTGGCAAATACTAGCAGTAATACTACCAGACCTGCTGAGGTACTGACAAATACTAGCAGTAATACTACAGACCTACTGAGGTACTGACAAATACTAACAGTAATACTACAGACTTACTGTAGATCTATAATACTATAGACCTACTGAGGTACTGACAAATACCAGCAGTAATACTACAGACCTACTGAGGTACTGACAAATACTGGCAGTAATACTAGAACTAGACCTACTGAGGTACTGACAATAGCAGTAATACTATAGACCTGCTGAAAAATACTAGCAGTAATACTATAGACCTACTGAGGTACTGACAAATACTAGCAGTAATACTACAGACTGACTGATGACAGACCTACTGAGGTACTGACAAATACTAGCATAATACACCTACTGAGACATACTGAGGTACTGACAAATACTAGCAGTAATACTACAGACTTACTGAGGTACTGGACCTACTGAGGTACTGACTGCACCTACTGGAGGTACACCGGCAGTAATACTAGACCTACTGAGGTACTGACAAATACTAGCAGTAATACTACAGACCTACTGGGTACTGACAAATACTGCAATAATACTACAGACATACTGAGGTACTGACAAATACTAGTAATACAGTAATGACTACAAATACTAGCAGTAATACTACAGACCTACTGAGGTACTGACAAATACCAGCAGTAATACTACAGACCTACTGAGGTACTGACAACCTACTGGCAGTAATACTACAGACTGACTGAGGTACTGACAAATACTAGCAGTAATACAGACCTACTGAGGTACTGGCTACTGAGTAATACTATAGTACAAATATGCTGGCAGTAATACTACAGACCTGCGAGGTAACAAATGCTGGCAGTAATACTACAGACCTACTGAGGTACTGACAAATACTACTAGCACTGAGGTACTGGCAAATACTAGCAGTAATACTACAGACCTACTGACTGACAAATACTGGTACTGACAAACTACAAATAGCAGTAATACTACAGACCTACTGAGGTACTGGCAAATACTAGCAGTAATACTACAGACCTACTGAGGTACTGACAAATACTGGCAGTAATACTACAGACCTACTGAGGTACTGACAAATACTAGCAGTAATACTACAGACCTACTGAGGTACTGACAAATACTGGCAGTAATACTGGCACTGTAATACTAGTAATACAGACTGACTGGAGGTACTGACAAATACTAGCAGTAATACTACAGACTGACTGAGGTACTGACAAATACCAGCAGTAATACTACAGACCTACTGAGGTACTGGCAAATACTAGCAGTAATACTACAGACCTACTGAGGTACTGACAAATACTAGCAGTAATACTACAGACCTACTGAGGTACTGACAAATACTAGCAGTAATACTACAGACCGACTGAGGTACTGACAAATACTAGCAGTAATACTACAGACCTACTGAGGTACTGACAAATACTAGCAGTAATACTACAGACCTACTGAGGTACTGACCAATACTGGCAGTAATACTATAGACCTACTGAGGTACTGACAAATACTAGCAGTAATACTACAGACCCACTGATGTGATATAAAACATTTTTCACTAAATGTGTGTGTGTTTGTGCGTTTGTGTGTAGGTTTCTCCATATTCAGACTCCCCTTGTGTCCCGTGTAACTGTGATCTGAGGGGATCGAAGTCTTCAGTCTGCAGCGGAGACGACACCCGGACAGGTCACTGTTACTGTGTTTCAACACTGCTAGTACTACTGTTGTTGTTGGTGGCGCTGTCGTTTTGAGTATCATGACGTCATTGCAGTGTGTTGTGTGTACAGGTGTGTCTGCGGGGCAGTGTGTGTGTCAGCAGGGCTTCACGGGTCGGCAGTGCGATCGCTGTGCCTTTGGATACAGAGATTTCCCTCGGTGTGCTCCATGTGAGTGCAACCTGTCCGGCAGCGTCAACACAGACCCCTGCAGCAACTGTACCTGCAAGGTGAGCGCTCTGATGATGTCATACCTGAGACTTCCCAGTACCTGGGTCTCCTCACCGTACCAGGGTCACCTGATTCCTCACCTTGTCCTTGGTCACATGGCCACTCACAGTAGCAGGGCTACCTGAGACCTGACCCCTCCGTCTGTTGTCACCCCTTACAGGGTGTTTTATGACGTCTCACCTGTCCTCTCCTCCCCAGGTGAATGTGATGGGGGCTCACTGTGATCTGTGTAAACCAGGTTTCTACAACCTGCAAGGGAGTCACGAGCTGGGCTGCACCGACTGTTTCTGCTTCGGTGTGTCTGACGTGTGTGAGAGCTCATCCTGGTCCAGAGCTCAGGTAACATGCAGAGACTCACCTGCACCCGGCACCAACACACCTCTTACTCAGGTAACACGCCAGCACTTCATGGTATTTGTTTTTCTTTTTCAGGTGTTTCATACAAGCGCTTCGCTTCGCCCCTCTCAGTCCCTCCACACTCCCCCAGTCATCTACAGCAACGACCTCCCCATCTCCAACAACGCTTCTGGCCACGCCCACCAACAGGTGCTGTCGTGGGCGGCGCCCGACCGTTTTCTCGGAAACAAGGTGAGCCGCCATTTCCATATTTGGTCATTAACCATCAGTCAGTCAACAGCGAGATGATCTGTGGTCTGTGTGCCTGTCTGTCACCAGCTGGTTTCCTACAGAGGCTCCCTGAACTACTCGTTGGTCTATGACGTCCCGTTGGACAACGAGGATCATCCTCTGCCTGTCCGCTCTGACATCATCATCGAGGTGAGGAAAAACGACAGTTTCCATTAACGTTTCTTAACATATTGAGCATGAACATAGAGAGTGGCGTCTACACTAAACGACCCCTCCAACCCCGTCGTCTCCAGGGAAACGGCCGAGCTCTTCGCCTCTCTCCTCCCGTTGTCCTCTTCTTCTCGGATCTGGCTGAACGCTCTGTTGCCGTGACGATGGCCGAGCAGAGGTTCGTGGACGTCCAGTCGGGCGCTCACGTCGCCCGCGACGATCTGCTCTCCGTCATGGCGCACGTGACATCACTGACGGTCAGGGTTCACCTGAACGCCTCCACCGAAAGGCCTGTACGGTGAGAGCCTCTCCGTTGCCATGATAACCCAGAGAGACGAGAGACCACGTGAAGATGCTCAGGAGATAAAACTTATGTCTCTGCCGGTCTCACTTTCTCCCTGTCTCACTCTCTGCTTGTCTGTCTTTCAGTCTCAGCTCAGTGTCTCTGGACTTTGCTGACTCTAGTGCAGTTTCTGGTCCTCAGGCGGTTGCCGTGGAGACGTGTGAATGTCCGTATGGTTACAGCGGTACTTGTGAGGTGAGTACTCTCTTTCATGTACTTTGTGTGACCTCTTTGTCACCTTGTGTACTCTGTGTCACCTTGTGTACTGTGTGCGTAGTCGTGTCTCCCGGGGTTCTACAGAGTGGGCGGAGTCTTGTTCGGAGGGAACTGCATGCAGTGCGAGTGTAACGACCACGCGTACGACTGTGACACCGACGGCGTTTGTTTGGTGAGTTCTGAACTACCGATGAGAAGAGCCAGAACTCATCCTGAGACACACCTGAGTGACCTGCCTCTGTCCGTCCTCAGGGGTGCACCCACAACACCACGGGCCCCCAGTGTGACCGCTGCCTACCCGGTTTCTACGGCGACGCCACAGAGGGCACGCCGGGCGACTGTCGCCTGTGTCCGTGTCCTCTGACCGAGCTGTCCAACAGCTTCAGCTCCACGTGCGCACTGGACGCCACCGGCCAGGTGTCCTGTGACCGCTGTCGGGACGGATACGCAGGGCGCACCTGTGAGAGGTGACGACGCAGGCCTGCTCCCATCCAACCAATGGGGAGGCAGCGGGCTACACCTAACACCCGTCCCTCTGTGCGCGTGTCTGCAGGTGTGCCAGCGGTTTTCACGGTAACCCGCAGGTGGTGGGCGGGGCCTGCGTCCGCTGCGAGTGCAATGGCAACGTGGACCTCGGGAGGGCGGGGCACTGTGACACTGTCACCGGGGAGTGTCTGCGATGTCTGGGCAACACCGGCGGGAGGCACTGCGAGGTCTGTCGGCCCGGTTACTATGGAGACGCCGTGGGCGCAAAGGACTGTCGGGGTGAGACACACATTCACAGACTCACATTCACGCACAGGAATGTTGATCTTTTCTAATCCAGATCAGCTTTGACCTCTGACCTCTTTGTTTTGCTCTTACAAGACTGAGGTTTTTAACAATAAACACAGAAGATAATATTGTTTTAATTTACATGTATTTAGTTGACTGATGAAGTGTTATAGTTTCTAAGTGTCTCTCTGTGTGTCAGAGTGTGGCTGTGATGTCAGCGGCGCCCTCTCCAGTGTGTGTGATGCCACAACAGGACGTTGTTTCTGTAGAGAAAACGTGACGGGACTCGCGTGTGACCGCTGTCAGGTGAGACACGAACACGCGTGTACCACCATCATCATCTGATGATCACGCCTCGTTACCGATCTTATTATCTCTTTTTTCAGTCTGGGTTCTTCGGGCTGCAAAGTCCGGAGGGATGTCGCGCCTGTGGCTGCAACCAACTAGGATCTCTCTCTGAGTCATGTGATGAGAATGGGCGGTGCCAGTGCGTGGAGGGTGTGTCCGGAGATACGTGTGACCGCTGTAGCCATGGTTACTATGGTTTCCATGCCAACGGCTGCACAGGTAGCTAAACAGAGATTATCAAGGTCTCACTCTGACGTTTGGTTGCCTTTAAGTGGCTGTTATTTTTTCTCCCAGCATGCAACTGTGATCACACTGGAGGGAACTGTGATCCAGAGGACGGCTCGTGCATCTGCCCGCCACACACAGAGGGAGACACTTGTGACAGGTGTGAGGCCGGTTACTGGGGTCATGACCCCACCACAGGTTGCAAGGTACACATGTACACACAGATACACACCCATGTACATGAATACACACACAGGTGTGTGGATTGATACACTAACATCCTGGTGTCTCTTCAGCCGTGCGGCTGCACGGTGGCTGGAAGCTCCGCCCCTCAGTGTCAGCTGACCAATGGGCAGTGTCCGTGCAAAGAGGGCTTCTCTGGCCGATCATGTGACCGCTGTGCCCTCGGTCACCACGGTTACCCAGCATGCCCAGCATGCGGCTGCGACCTGACCGGATCCAACGAAGAGTTCTGCAACGCCACGCTGGGAGTGTGTGACTGTCAGCGCGCCGGAAAGTGTGTGTGCAAGGTACCGCGAGCCGTGCGTGTGTGTGTGTGTGTAGGTGTGCAGGTGTGTGTGTGTGTGAGAGTGACGGGTGTGTCTCGGTGTCCAGGTGGGCGTGTCTGGGCGGCGCTGTGAGGAGTGCGTGTCCGGCTGGTTTGCTCTGTCGGCTCTGAGTCCTGACGGCTGCTCGCGGTGCTTCTGCTCGGGTGTCAGCTCCGACTGCGAGGAGCAGGGAGGCCTGCAGCGAGTACCGGTGAGGATAAGTACACACGTGTACTAGTGGAGTACATCCAGCGTGAGTACTTGTGTACCTGAAGCCAGCGTCTCTCCCTTCTCAGATCACTGCGGGTCCCGCCCCCGCTGTCCTCTCGTTGGTCAGCCAGGCCAACCTGCAGGGTGTCGTGTCTGGAGTCCGCCAACAGGGCGGCGAGTCGCTGCTCGACACCCGTCACCTGGACAGCAGCCGGCCAATCGGCCCGCTTTACTGGAGACTGCCCCCCCAGTACCAAGGCCATCAGGTACAACTACACCGTGTGGGCCTTGTTTACTGTGTACTTCGCCATGTACATAACACTACTAATGTGTACTTTACTTGTGTTTGTACTCTCGTGTGTACTTTAGCTGCTGTCGTACGGCGGTCTGCTGTCTTACGTTGTCACCTTCTACGCCGAGGACGGATCGGGGCTGTCCAATCAGGAGCCTCAGGTGCTAATGAGGGGCGGGACCCTGAGGAAGCATGTGATATATGCTGACATGGTCGCTCCTAGCAACGGCATCAGGACACAGCACGACATACGGATGACAGAGGTACCGCTGCAAGGCATCATGGGACACCAGGAAAGTGGATATGAAAAAACCTGCAGCACTTTAGTGTGTGTGTGTGTGTGTGTGTGTCGCAGCACAAGTGGAAGTACTTTAACTCGGTGTCGGAGAAGCTGGTGAGTCGCGATGACTTCATGTCGGTCCTCGGCGACGTTGAGTACGTCATCATCAAAGCGTCATACGGGACCCGACTGCAGCAGAGCAGGTACACACACTCACATACACACACAAACACACACAGACACACACTCAGTGTGATGGTGTCACTTCCTGTCACATTGTAAGGATCTCTAACATCACCATGGAGACGGCGGTGGAGGCGGAGCTAGATGAGGGAAACGTGGCCACGCTGATCGAGTCCTGCATTTGTCCACCTGGATACGCCGGGCTGTCCTGTCAGGTACCTGTCACCACGGCAACCATAGACCGCCTCCGTCTCTCTCTCCAACGTTTCTGTCTGTCTCTCTCTGACCCGTCTGTCTGCAGGACTGTGCTTCCGGGTTTTTCCGTCAGCCTCTGTCTGAGTTACCGACTAAGAAGCAGAAGTCGCTGTTTGTTCGTCCGTGTGTTCGATGCCGCTGCAACAACCACAGCGAGAGTTGTGACGCGGAGACGGGAGCCTGTCTGGTAGATACATGAACCATGGCTAACACATGCTAGTACACAGTGAAACATGCTAACACACGCTAGCACACTCCGATGTGATGAAAGCAGAGACAGAAATAAGTAGAAAGCTGTTTCTATTTCTTGTCAAGGACTGTCAGCATCACACCAGTGGGCGCAGCTGCTCGCAGTGTGCCCCGGGGCATTATGGGAACATCAGCGGCTCCATCAGCGACTGCTCGCTGTGTGCCTGCCCCCTGGTGGACAACAGGTGAGGCGCGCTGCCGCTTCGGTTTCACTCTTCTATCTTCATCCCAGTGACTGTGACTGTGTGCGTGTAGTTTCAGTCCCACCTGTGCGTCAGAGGGTGGAGGCGGTGAATTCCGCTGCACCGCCTGTCAGAAGGGGTATGAGGGGAGACACTGCGAGAGGTGAGCCTCCACCTTTGACCCCTGACCCCCTGAAGCTCAGCCAATCAGCCGTGAGCTGCTGTTCACCTGCTGCTGTCGCCCTGCAGGTGTTCGGAGGGTTACTACGGTAACCCGGTGGTGGTGGGCGGGTCCTGTGCGCCCTGCGGCTGCAGTGGGTGGGGCTCGCTGCGCCCGCTGTGCGACCCACTGAGTGGACAGTGTGAGTGCAAGGCTGGGGTTAAAGGTCAGTCATGTGACCGGTGCGAGGAAAGACACGCCCTGCAGGGAGGAGAATGTGTGTGTGAGTACCTACACACACGCGCACACACACACACACACACACACACACACACGTGTGGTCACATGTTATCTGAGATGACCTTTGGGGGGTCTTTGTGGCGGCAGCGTGCGACGATGAGTGCGTCGGTGTTCTGTTGGACGACCTTGAAGAAACCCACTTCCTGTCCGTCAACATGAGCGCCATTGGCATGGCGCCATACCGCCAGCTGGTTCTACTGGCAAACCGGACCAGAGCCGTCCAGGTAGGAGCACACGCCGATCACATGGCTGATGTCCATCAACACGCAGACTAAGTGTGACCTGCTGCGTGTTCCCGCAGGCGGCCCTCTCAGAAAACGCCTCCGTTGCTCTGCGGCTGTTCACAGTGGAAGACGAGCTCAATCATTTGACCTCCGACATCAACGCGCTGCTGCAGCAGGTGTCCAGATAATAAACTCCGATAATGACGTGTTAAATATATAGAACATAATATGACATCATTCTAACATATTAATTAGTTTTAGGATTTGAGAATTGTTGGAGTTGACTAAAGAAAAGTCTTCCTGTCTCCTGATTGGCCAGGTCCCGCGCCTGTCCAACAACCTGGAGAAAGTGGATGTGTCTGTAAACAGCACCGTTTCCCAGGGTGCACTGCTGCTGGATGACATCAGCAGCCTTCAGCACCACATCCAGGGTAAACGATGTGAACGGTCCTCACCGATGATGTCATCAACTCGTTAGCAGCGTCACAGCAGGCGCTTATTTAATAACAAATCAAATTGCACCCATAAAGTAACCTCAAATCCCATTGGTCCAGTGCTTCAGAGGAGGGCGGGGCTTCTAAACCAAACCGGTGCCAAGGAGCTTGATTCGGCCAATCAGATGCATCTGCTGGAGGAGGTGGAGTCCATGATGGAAAGCATCCGCGCCATCGACCTGAAGGGCACCAACGCCTCGGCCAATCAGGAGCTCCGGTTTGTGTTTGTGTGTTAGATAAAAGATAAACGTTTCACGTGGGTACAAGTAAAACAGCAGGACGTCTCTCTGCAGCCTCTCCGAGTCTCTCGTCCGATCGCTGCAGGACGACTTCCTGTCCGGCAGGGCGGCAGTAAACGCCAGACTCCGCCTCCTCTCCACGCCCCTCAATGTTGCTATGGAAACACTGCAACTTGCTCAAACGCGGCTGAGCGACACTGAACTACAAAACAGACAAACACGCACTCTCCTGGAAACCGCACACGCTTTGCTTCACCGCTACAAGGTAGACACACACACTGTAAACACACACACACTGCAAAGACACACACACTGTAAACACACACATCACACTGTAAACACACACTGTAAACACACACACTGTAAACACACACACTGCAAACACACACACTGCAAACACACACACAGTGTAAACATACACACACTGTAAACACACACATCACACTGCAAAGACACACACACTGTAAACACACACACACACACAGTGTAAACACACACATACACTGCAAAGACACACACACTGTAAACACACACACACACTGTAAACACACACACTGTAAACACACACACTGTAAACACACACATCACACTGCAAAGACACACACACTGTAAACACACACACACAGTGTAAACATACACACTGTAAACACACACACTGTAAACACAAGAAACACACACATCACAAACAAACACACACACACACACACTGTAAACACACACACAACACACACACACAGTGTGTAACACACACACAGTGTAAACAAAACACACACATGCAAAGACACACACACTGTAAACACACACATCACACACTGTAAACATGTAAACACACACACACACACAAACACACACACTGTAAACACACACACAGTGTAAACACACACATCAAACACACACACTGTAAACACAAACACAAACATCACACTGCAAAGACATTTATTGTAATTGATCAATAATAACATGTTCCGTGCCTCAGTCCGTCCATCACAACCTCAGTGTGGAGTTGGTGTCTGTGGGCGGAGTGATGGAGGACAGTCAGCTGCTGCTGGATGACATCATCTTTCTGACGGAGGAGGTCACCAACACCAGCAAGGTGAGGGAAGCCTTCCTCGTTACAGCTGACGGTGTTAGTGACAGTCATTAGTGGGTGCAAATTAACCCCTGGGTGCAGCGGGTGGAGTCAATAGCGTATGTTATAAGCATAGATGAACCCCTGGGTGCAGCGGGTGGAGTCAATAGCGTATGTTATAAGCATAGATGAACCCCTGGGTGCAGCAGGTGGAGTCAATAGCGTATGTTATAAGCATAGATGAACCCCTGGGTGCAGCAGGTGGAGTCAATAGCGTATGTTATAAGCATAGATGAACCCCTGGGTGCAGCGGGTGGAGTCATTAGCGTATGTTATAAGCATAGATGAACCCCTGGGTGCAGCAGGTGGAGTCAATAGCGTATGTTATAAGCATAGATGAACCCCTGGGTGCAGCGGGTGGAGTCAATAGCGTATGTTATAAGCATAGATGAACCCCTGGGTGCAGCGGGTGGAGTCATTAGCGTATGTTATAAGTAGATGAACAGCAGGTGGAGTCAACCCCTGGGTGCAGCGTATGTTATAAGCATAGATGAACCCCTGGGTGCAGCGGGTGGAGTCAATAGCGTATGTTATAAGCATAGATGAACCCCTGGGTGCAGCGGGTGGAGTCATTAGCGTATGTTATAAGCATAGATGAACCCCTGGGTGCAGCAGGTGGAGTCAATAGCGTATGTTATAAGCATAGATGAACCCCTGGGTGCAGCGGGTGGAGTCAATAGCGTATGTTATAGATGAACCCCTGGGTGCAGCAGGTGGAGTCAATAGCGTATGTTATAAGCATAGATGAACCCCTGGGTGCAGCAGGTGGAGTCAATAGCGTATGTTATAAGCATAGATGAACCCCTGGGTGCAGCAGGTGGAGTCATTAGCGTATGTTATAAGCATAGATGAATCCCTGGGTGCAGCGGGTGGAGTCAATAGCGTATGTTATAAGCATAGATGAATCCCTGGGTGCAGCGGGTGGAGTCAATAGCGTATGTTATAAGCATAGATGAACCCCTGGGTGCAGCAGGTGGAGTCAATAGCGTATGTTATAAGCATAGATGAACCCCTGGGTGCAGCAGGTGGAGGAGTTCAGCGGACAACTGGATCAGTGGCGCCCCCTGCTGAGGAAACAGGTGGACGCTTTGGTCATCGGACTGAAGGTGACCGACGCCCTGGAGATTGTATACCGTGCAGAAGGCCACGCCCTCCTGCTGCAGAGCCACGCCCAGTCCCTGCATAGGTAGCTCTGCGTGTGTGTGTGTGTGTGTGTGTGTTCCATTGAGAGAGAATCTGAACTGTTGTCCTCCATCAGCTCTATGGCGTCGGTGTGTAACACCTCTCAGAATAGCAGCCAATTGGCTAAGCTGGACAGTGACATCACAGAAAGAGTTGACTCCGCCCAGCAGGTTGCTATGATGGCCCAGAGCTCCGCCTCCATGGCTCTCAACATGGTGAGTGTGTGTGTGTGTACATGATAAACACACAACATCTTGACATCAAAGAGTCTGATGGTTACTGAAATCACATATACTAGTATTATAGTACTAGTATCACTATACTAACATGACTATTTATAGTACTAATGTCCCAGTATTTCTTACAGACTGTCCAATCAGGGCAGCTGCTGTCAGAAGAGGGCGGAGCCAAACTGACAGCCGGCTGTTCTGCTTTAGAAGAAAGTCGACAAATCAACAAGACGGCTGAAGGTTTTTATTCTTATTTCATATTTGTCTTCATAATTATAAATTTAAAATGTGCAGCTCCTCTTCTTCTTCTTCTGAGCTGTTTATTGATATTATATCATAATCTTATTCATGTGTTTCCGTCCGTCTGTCCATCAGAGATGCAGCTGAAGGTTTCTATGGTAACCGGCCGACTGGGATTGGTTAGAGACGGCATCTACAACTGCAGCCTCCTCCTCCGTCAGCCAATCAGACAGCTGCAGCGCCTCCCTAATGGTGAGACACGTTAGGCTCCGCCTCCTCAAACACAACAATAACACAGCGAATGCATTGATGTATCGATCTATTAGTTTATTGGTCGCTGTCCTCCATCAGCTTCATCCGCCACACTGCTTCAGGCCCGTCGCCAAGCTGCCGCTGCGCGCTCTGGCCTGCAGGAGGCGCTGCAGCGGCTGCACAGACTCAGGCTGCGGCTCCAGAATTCTTCTTCTGTGGTGGAAAACACCACCGACTCCGTGAGGGAGACCAACCGGATGGTGACTCACACACACACCACAGGTGAGTGGGGGCGATGAGCGTCAGGACCAATCAATCAGGTCCCAATCTGCCACCTGGACCGTAACAATCGCTTTCTTAACAATAGTTTTTTATAGCGCTTTTTTAGGTACTCAAAGACTTTTTACAGTGACAAGAACAAAACCAGACAGAAACGAACAGATGAACAAACTGGAGATGAACTGCGTTGGATGGTGTACGGATGTTTTACAAACGAGGCTATTTATTTATTATGTTTTACTCGCTGATTTGGAGGTCATTTTAAATTGCTTTGGTCTGTAAGTCAACAAACCAATGCTGAATTTCCAAAGAAGCGAAGCCTCGCGGAGTCTGAGGGAGGCTAATACTTCCTGTTTCCTCTGCACTCAGCCAATGAGGCGCAGCGGAAGCTGGAGGAGGCGGCGCAACGCACGGTGCGCCTGATGGAGCGTATAAAGCCACTGAGCATGCTGGGAGAAACGCTGAGCAGGAATCTGTCCGACATCCGAGAGCTGATTGATCAGGCCAGAAGACAAGCGGCCTCGGTAGACACACTGAATACACACACGATGATGTACATGCATTATATGATGATGAGCATGATGAAGATGTGTCCTCTCCTCAGATCAAGGTGGCGGTCCAGGCGGACAGGGATTGTGTTCGCTCCTACAGACCTCAGATCCAGTCGAGTAACTTCAACACGCTGAGTCTGACCCTGAAAACCTCCAGCCAGGACAACCTGCTCTTCTACCTGGGCAGCAACACCACGGTAACCACAGCAACCAGCAAACACACACACTCCCTGTGTGTGCTGGTGTAACTCCAATGATGCCTTCAGGTGGACTTCCTGGCTGTAGAGATGCATGCTGGGAAGGTGTCTCTGGTGTGGGACGCCGGCTCAGGCAGAACCCGGCTGGACTTTCCTGGACTGGACATCACCAGCAACCGATGGACCAGAATCAACGTGACGCGGTAGGCAAACGTCACATGACCAGATCATGTTATCACACGTTGTTTAATATTGTTGTTTAACACAAAGCGATAAAGACGTGTCACTGTTTTAGTACCCATCAAAAACCTCAAGTGATGATGTCATGGTGTCCTCAGCTTCGGGGCCACAGCTTCTCTGTCGGTTCATCACTTGGAGTCTGCGGCGGCTCCGTTGCCGGCGGTGACGGCAACATCACCGGGTCCATCCCGAGTTCTGGACATCGACAGGAACACAGTGATCCACATCGGAGGACTGGGATCTCACACTCAGGTAACACACACACACACAGATATACACTGTGTGCAAGTGAACAGGTAATGACCGTGTGTGTGTGTGTGGGATGTCAGAGCCCGGCGACGCTGCGCTCCTCCACCTTCCAGGGTTGTGTGGGCGAAGCATCGCTCAATGAGAGGAACATCGGCCTGTGGAGCTACGACAGCAGGGAGGGAGAGTGTGGAGGCTGCTTCAGCAGGTACGCTACCGGGTGGAGGAACACCGCTGTGATCCTGCACCTGTGGGGACACACACACACACACACAGTTTCTATCTCTACATGTTTCTATATCTACCTGTCTATGTCTCTACCCGTCTCTCTATACATCAGGGGTCTCAAACTCGCGGCCCGCGGGCCATTTGCGGCCCTCGGGACGATATTTTGTGGCCCCCGCCTGGTTTTATGAAAGTGTAATGTTGATGCAAGTCGAGAGTTCTATATTGTAGCAACCTCGCTGTTAGCAGCCACTTACAACCTCCAGAGGCGGAGAGAGCGCCGCTTCGCCGGTCGGACCGCAGTGTCATCCATACTATGGCGATATTTGTGCCACAATCCTGAGCGCATGTAATTGTAAGTTTTGAGCACAGAGAACTATATTTTAGCAAAGAAAAAAATATTCCATGCGCTCAGGATTACTGAGGTGATCTCTCCACAAACTGGTTTTCTGCGCGCCGGCAGCCGTTGCTGCGCTCTCTCCACCTCTTCATCTGGCCCGCTCGACTTGCAGCAGCGCTTACATGCTTATGCCACAAAACCAACCAATCAGAATTAAAAACGTCAATTGTGATTGGCTGTTGGTCTCCAATCACAACGCTAGTAGAACTACCTACAGCATCGCGAAGCTCAGCGAGTTGTTGAAGTTTGCAGCATTTGTGCTAAATGCTAATGGCCTGTATTAAAACACGTGCTGTTCTCATCATTTGCTGTCTCTTTGTCTGATGGTGGCTACCCGGACTTCTAATATCATCTTACTTTCGCCTTCTTTAGGAAGCGTTGTGATTGGAGACCAACAGCCAATCACAATTGACCTTCTTTAATTCTCTGATTGGTTGGTTTTGTGGCACAAATGTAACGCTGATGCAAGTCGGCCGGGCGTGAGTGAACCGCTCTACCTGGCCAGCAACAAGACCGGGTGGAGAGAGCGCACACAACGGCTGCCTGCGGCTCTTAGAAAACCAGTTTGTGGGAGGGCACCTCAGTAAACTGCGCGCACGGAATATGTTTTTCTTTGCTAAAATATAGTTCTCTGTGCTCAAAACTTAAAATTACGCGCTCAGGATTGTGGCACAAATATAACGCCATAGTCATCCCCCCCGTCGGCCATAATGGTCTGGCCCGCGTTCGGTCGAGGTGGGCTGCATCTGGCCCGTACCTGACTTGAGTTTGAGACCCCTGCTCTACATGCTTATGTCTCTACATGACATATGTCAAACGTCCATTGCTGGATGACTTTGCTATTGTCCCGCGGATCGTCAGCGCCACCCTCCATAGAATACGAATGGTCTGGCCCGCATCCGATGGAAGTGGCCAGTATCTGGCCCAAATGCGTTTGACACCCCTGGACCGGGTGTTTAAATCTCTACCTGTTTATGTCTCTATCTTTAATGTCTCTTTCCGTTTGTCTTTACCTGTAATGTCTTCTGCTGTCCATCTTACTGTCTGCCTCTCAGTCCCCAGGCAGAGGAGACCTCCTTCCACTTTGATGGATCTGGATTCTCATTGGTCCAGAAGTCTCTGCGGTCGACCTCCACCTCTATCGTCCTGTTGTTTAAAACCTTGTCGCCAGGCGGATTACTGCTCTACCTGGCCTCCAACAACACCGTACGACACACACACACACACAATTACTCCTGAGGCTCTTATTGTGGGGCAAACACAAGTGACTTCCTGTTTCCTGCAGAGGGACTTCCTGTCCATGGAGCTGGTAGAGGGGCGTGTCCGTTTGACCTTTGAACTAGGATCAGGTGCTCTGATCCTGACCTCCAAAAGGAAGTACAACACCGGAGTCTGGTACAAGATCACACTACAGAGGAGCAAACGCAAAGGTGCTACCACCACTACTACTACTACTACCACCACTGCTAATACCACCACTGCTACTACCACCACCGCTACCACTACCACCACTACTACCACTACTACCACCACTGCTACTACCACCACTGCTACTACCACCACTGCTACTACCACCACCGCTACCACTACCACTGCTACTACTACCACCACTGCTAATACTACCACTACCACTACCACCACTGCTACTACCACCACCGCTAATACTACTACCACCACTGCTACTACCACTGCTACTACTACCACTGCTACTACTACTATGACAACTAATACTAAATAACTGCAATATCACTGTAAGAGTCTGCTACAAGATCACACAGCAGAAGATGGAGTAACGAAGTATTTGGCAGTAGTACTAGCTCTGAAGTTGACTCTGTCTCCAGGTTACCTGTCCATCATGGCAGCCGACCAATCATCAGACAAGGAGGTTTTGGAGGCCGAGTCTCCTGGAACGGCCTCTGACCTGAACCGATCTGACCTGGATCCCATCTACGTTGGAGGACTTCCTGCCTCTAGACCAATCAGGTGAGGCTGTGACCTCACCAGATGAGGACGATGTCACAAGTGACGTCTGTGCTAACTCTGTGCTCCCGTCGCTGCGGTTGCTAGGCGGCAGGTGGTCTCCAGGTCGTACGTGGGCTGCATCAAGAACGTGGAGATTGCTCGGTCCAACTTTGACCTGCTGAGAGACGCTTTCGGAGTGAGAAAGGGCTGCGTCCTCGAGGTAAACCCCCGGCCCCCTCACACGACCCACCAGTGGAACCATCACCCGATCGAAAGGCTCCTTTTTGGGCCCCCCCTCTTTTTGTAGTATGTGCTGCCCTTAGAGACTTTGTTTAAAACACCCCAAAACAATTAGTAAGTTACTTTGATCACAGTTTATTGTATAAAACAATCAGTGTTTGGATCAAGAGGAGAAGAGTAACGTTGGCAGCACCTCTAATGGCTAATTGCTAACAGCGAACAGAGAGTCACTTTGCGTACAGGCTCATGAGAACATCACCACGTTATCAGGACGTACAGGTCATCTATCACAGGACGCTTTTGTGATGAACTAGAAAGATGTTTTTACTTGAATAAAAAATAGATATGAGAGATTTATTTATTTAATTAAAGTACAATATTTTAAATTGAATAAAACATTATTTGAATTGTTGGTTTTCATGAAGTGAAAAAACAGTATGAATCATTATAGCTCATAAATGTTCCTTTGACCTAAATACTCCACATGTGTATTATACGTCTGTCGAACGTTGAATCTGAGACTCATCTTGATCTTGTTACTAATAGTAGTATGTAGTTAACATACTAAGCTGTTATAAAGTTACATCCTGTCTAGTGAACTAAACTCTGTTGATTGATCGTTTGTTCCTTTTATTCTTGTTTGTTTGTCTGACTATTGTGAACGACGCTTCAGGCCGTGCGAAGCGTCTCCCTGTTCAGAGGCTTCGTTCAGATCGCTCCTCCGTCGCTGGGTCAGGAGGCGGAGCTTCTCTTCTCCTTCTCCACCAGCAACCAATCAGGAGTCCTGCTGGCTGCCTTCAGCGACAAGCTAGCACAGAGACAGGTGAGGCCTACGGATGGATCATGTGACACACCTGTAGACCAGGGGTACCTGGGACCAGTCTGTGACAGTGTGCGTTTGTGTGTGTGTGTGTGTGTGTGTGTAGCACTTCTTGTCGGTTCACCTGGTCTCAGGTTCTTTGGAGGCGGAGCTCGGTGAGGTGGGAGGGGCTACTCGTAAGGTGATGGTTGTGAAGCCGGATGGAGGGTCCTTCAGCGACCGAATAAAACACTCTGTGATTGTTACCATCCACAGGAAGTAGGTATCACCATGGAAACGGAAACCTGTCTCATATGTCTCACCTGACCGAGACGAGTACTGACCAATCCTGTGTGCCTTTCAGGTCTCTGTCTGTGCAGGTGGACGAGGAACACCTAAAGTCTGTTGCCGGGTCACCAGGCGGATTGTCACGATTGCCGCCGGCCTCTTTCTTTATTGGTGGGCTGCCGTCGGGGGAGGAGTCTCGACTGCCAATCAGATTACGGGGCGTCTCCAGGAGTTTCAGAGGCTGCATCCAAGATCTGGCAGTGGGCGGGTCGTAAGTGTCTCACACACACGCG
This sequence comes from Gasterosteus nipponicus, assembly GCA_014132575.2. Classification (NCBI taxonomy): domain Eukaryota; kingdom Metazoa; phylum Chordata; class Actinopteri; order Perciformes; family Gasterosteidae; genus Gasterosteus; species Gasterosteus nipponicus. Next base: position 15,491,058 of record BMAF01000017.1, read on the forward strand.
CACACACAGACAGACACATACGCTGCTTTTCTGTCTGATGGTTTCTATTGGTGACACCTTCAGGTTGGTCGACCTATCGAGAGCTGTGAAGTATGAGGGGGCAGAGCTGGACAGCTGCCTATTGGAGGAGAAGGTGGTGGGGCCGGTGCTGCCTGATGACCAAGACGTAGATCCCACTTCTGAGCCCGCCCACCTGCCAGTAGCCCCAACCACACACCACATGGCACCTGGAGCACTAACAGTAATAGTTTCATTGTTAATAAATGCTAATGCTAATCAACGCTCATATTAATGATAAGAATGGTCAATACATCCAATATTGGTCATCTTGAAAATGATAACAGCTACTTATCACTCAGCATTATTAGTTAATGGTCAGTGTTAGTGGGTGTTTTAATCGTTGTTGATTGCTTATTGATGCCATGTTTGACGCAGTGTGTGTCAGAGGCGGAGCCGACCTTTCTACCTTCCGCGGCTCAGTTTGGTTCGTCCAAACACAGTCACATGACCTTCATCATCGCACCCCACACCATGAAAAGAAGGTGAGTCTCGACCAGGGCGGTGCTACTGGCAGAAAGGGGCGGGTCCCGGAAGCCCCGTCTCTTTCTAACTCTCCCTCTCTCGCCCCCAGCGTGTCGGTGAGGTTGTCAGTTCGAAGCCGAGCTCGGGACGGGCTTATCCTCCTCCTCTCCGACTCCAAGCAGATGGACTTCGTTGTCCTCAAGCTGGCCGGTGGGAGGCTGATGATGTCGGCCGACCTGGGGAAAGGCTCCGCCTCTGTCACCTCCTCTGTCGCCGTTGGCGATGGAGAATGGCACACTGTGAGTTATTATTTACAATCACTTTGCCGCTAATTTCAGAACCTTGGTGCCGTTTTTCAAAATGTTTAATACAAAACTCACAACCAATGACCAAATTGCAATTTTCAAAACCCAAAACTCCAAAACACTTCTTTTCAATTGCTTGGATACAATAAACAAAATCCAAAGATCATTTGTTCATTGAACTGAAATCACCTGTTCAATGTGACATTACATTACGACATTAATTTAAATACAATGATCTAACTATCAATAGATCCAACATCTCACAATGAGAAGTACTTGCTGCATGACCCTCAGTAGATCGTTTTATGGATACTGACAAACAATATTGTTTAGATCGTGAGGTTTGAAAATAATAAGATCCATTACACTAGTTAGCGTGGAACATGAAGCGATTGGACTTCATTATCTGTGGATGTGATATTTGATCATCACTGTTTCTACCGTCCCATGATTGTACAAACAACCACATAGTAATAGTAATAGTAATCTAAATCAATGTTCCCGTGGTATTTCATGATACATCCCTTGTTTTGAACCAATGAGCACAAAGCGGATGTCCGGTCTCTGCGCTCTCAGGTGGTGGGGGAGGTGGGCCGGCGGTCGGTGTCGGTGTCGGTGGACGGGTCGGGTCTGGACCGCGTGTCCCTCAAAGGAAACCAGCTGGATGTGGACGCCAGGCTTTACCTGGGAGGACTTCCGCCTGCTCACTCCACCAGGAGAATTAACGTGCGTTCACTTCTTCTTCTTCCCCGTGACGGCGGTATGTACCGGGTGCGAGTAGACCACCTCGTGACGCCGCTCTCCTTCCCTCTCCTGCTCTCTCAGGTCAGCAGCAGTTTTTCTGGCTGCGTCCGATCCGCCAGTCTGAACGGCGCTGCGTTGAATCTTTCCGAACCCGCCTCCCGGCATGATGTACATTCGTGTTTCACTAGCGACCAGACGGGGAGCTACTTTAACGGCAGCGGATACGCCGCTCTCAGTGAGCACAAAGACAGACCGGTACTTCCTGCTGTAATCTGTTCAGGTTGTTCAGGTATTGATCTGTGTGTGTGTGTGTGTGTGTGATTCCGTGTGCTCAGTGCGTGACGGCTACAAGGTCGGCTCTGACATGTGGGCGTCGCTAGAGTTTCGAACGAGCAAACCAGAAGGAGTGTTGCTGGGAATCAGCAGCGCGAAGGTGGACGCCATCGGACTGGAACTGATCGACGGACAGGTGAGTGGGGAGTCACCTGTGTGTGTGTGTGTGTGTGTGTGTGTGTGTGTGTGACACTGACCGTGCTTCTCCACAGGTGGTATTTAACGTGAACAACGGGGCGGGACGCGTGTCAGTGCGTTCGGTTGGGCACAAGTTGTGTGATGGAAAGTGGCATCGCCTTTTGGCCAGAAAGACTAAACACACCGTGAGTCTTAGTGTAGATGGGCGGAGTTACACCACCACCAACCCCTACCCACAATCCACCTCTGCCGAGACCAAGGACCCGGTTTACCTGGGAGGCTTTCCAGGTGAGCAACGCTGGAATGAAACGTTGTGAGACGCGCTGATGACTGACACTAATCGTTCCCCTCTTCCTGTGTCCCTCTTTCTCCATCCGTCTCATTACCCGTCTCCCCGTCTCCCTCCACCCATCTCCTACTTAACCTGTCTCCCTTTCTGATACAGTCGGGGTGAGACAGAACTGCCTGTCGATCAGCTCCCGGTTCAGAGGTTGTCTGATGAATCTGAAGCTCGTCAAGTCACCTGAGTGAAGTGCTGGACCTGAGCTCCGCCCACTTCCTGTCAGGCGTCACTCCTAACTCGTGTCCTATTGCGAAGCCACGCCCTGCCTTGCTTTGATTGGTCCGCCGGCACAAAACGTAGAGTGATTTTTAGATGATGGTCATCTCCAGCTTCATTGCAACATCCTGTAACTTTGATTCAAGTATTTCTACATAAATCATTAAAGATCATCTGAAAACACTTTCATTAGTTTCTCATTTTCACATTTATTGTAAACACTTTTATAATAAATGATGCTTTATTGATGGATCCCTGAATGTCAGACATGTTACTTAACACCCTCTATGGTTTGCATTATGATGTCAGGTGTGAAAAAATGTTTGCACTGTTTTTTATCAATATTTCAAGAAATCATTTTTAAGGGGTACGTGTTTGGTACCATAGTGAAAAAGGACCAAAAAAAACAATTATTTAAAAACACATGAAAACTACTCAATAACCTCAACAGGTTAAAATGCATTCCACTGAATGTTAAAAAGAATACGTGTCTGCGTGTTGCCTGCAGGCAACATTGTACCATTGTGGAACAACTGGAATCGTAATGAATGCGTCAAAGAGTCTACGGCTTACTGCTTGTGGAGATTCATGAAGCAGTTCTTTTCAGCAGTGAAGCATAAGTAGGTGACACACTTTGAACACTGGACTTTCACTATATCCTTACAGCCAGGGTATTGTCTCTCCACCAGCCGCACCCACACAGGCCAATGGTCAGTGTTGGCCTGACACACAGGTGTTCATGGCACAGATGAGGAAGGACCTCTGCGCTTCTTCTCAGCCAGGTCTCCCTCAACATTCTGTGATGGTCTCCTCTTCTTCTTCAAGACTTTGCTCTCATTGCAAAAGCAACTTGCACTTCAGGTTTGAATTTGAGCAAACTGTATACATCTTTCTTTGGGACGCCACAGTCTGTGCAGTCCCTGTGGTACAACAGACACGCATTCACAAGAGTGAAATCTATCATGTGGAACACAATCTTATACCACTTCCTTCACCTGATCTTTGTTCTGTAGAGAGCAAACAGTGAGTCAAGAAGATCCACTCCTCCCACACTCTTCGTGTATGTCTGTGCAACACTAGGTAACCTGCACTGCTTCTTTTTTTCTTATCACATCTTTGCACAGATTATTGGGTTGGGTGAGGCAAAGGTTGAGAGGAGATGGACAGCTTGTCATGTCATTTCACTGCCCTGAGTTCAACTCCATCATGGCTTTCTTTTCAAAGGCTCCCCTGCCTTTCCTCTTCACGTCTCTATCATCAGAGAAGCTGCACTCTGCCAGTCAATATTGCCACACTGTTCCACCACAGTGGATCTTTGTCTTCTGGAGAATGGTTTAGAGATCCACACTGGTGAACCAGTTATCAAAGAACAGCTTGTATACCACAATGTCCTGGTGTCATGGTGAACATTCTGACAGAATCAGAGAGAGAAAATTGGGTAATTAATTATCATTTTATTTAAATTTAGTGGGTAAAGACACATTCAGTCATTTTGAATTAAACAGGAAAAAATAAAACGCCTGGGGGAGTGGTCAGTGTGTAAGGTGACACCTGGGGGAGTGGTCAGTGTGTAAGCTGACATCCGGGGGAGTGGTCAGTGTGTAAGGTGACACTTGGGAGAGTGGTCAGTGTGTAAGCTGACACCTGGGGGAGTGGTCAGTGTGTAAGGTGACATCCGGGGGAGTGGTCAGTGTGTAAGGTGACATCCGGGGGAGTGGTCAGTGTGTCAGCTGACACCTGGGGGAGTGGTCAGTGTGTAAGGTGACACCCGGGGGAGTGGTCAGTGTGTAAGGTGACACCCGGGGGAGTGGTCAATGTGTAAGGTGACACCTGGGGGAGTGGTCAGTGTGTCAGCTGACACCTGGGGGAGTGGTCAGTGTGTAAGGTGACACCCGGGGGAGTGGTCAGTGTGTAAGGTGACACCTGGGAGAGTGGTCAATGTGACACCTGGGAGTGGTCAGTGTGTAAGGTGACACCTGGGGGAGTGGTCAGTGTGTAAGGTGACACCTGGGGGAGTGGTCAGTGTGTAAGGTGACACCTGGGGAGTGGTCAGTGTGTAAGGTGACACCTGGTGTAGAGGTCAATCTGTTTATTCACATCTGGGGTTATGGTCAGTCTGGGATTACATACAAACACAGATCAATAAATACAGTGAATAAAACAATTCATAACAAGGGTCAAGGGTTTCCATGGTGAGATGACAGAATGGCACATTACTATTGCATTATTGGTAAATAGACAGTGAGTGTTTACAGTGCTAGCAATCATGCTATTTTACATGACATTACAGGAGAGATCATAATTAGATCATTACCTCACCAGGTAAAATCACAGGTTATTATTACATAATAAACTAATTATAGAATATTACATAAGGCTTCTGTCTGTTTTTCCCACAATCAGGAGTAAATTGTAAGTCTGCTTTGACCTGGAGGTGTGTGTGGGAAGGGAGGGCTTCATTGAATAGGAAGTAAATGCAGATGGTGCCACAGCGCCACCTGTCTGTCTCTCACCTGTCTGTGTATCAATATCTTCCATTATGCACAAGACCTGAAAATGCCATCACAGAGCATTCAACTAGATACAATCAAACTATTTCAATAATGCTACCTGCTATGGAGGGAACTCAGCCTTTGGCCCCCAGTCAGATGCTGCTGTGTGTGTACAAGTGTACATGCATATATGTTTCTGTGTGTATAGATCCTCAGTTCCATTAATGTCCACTGGATGTTGCTGAGAAACAGTGTCTACAGTTGTCTCTGGAATCTGGACTACAGGCTTTTCAGTCCTGAAAGAAAGACAGAAGTTGTTGTGAGACACGTTTCTAAATGTATAGTATACCAAGTGCAAAGTAAGTAAACATCAATTAACTACATCTGCTTTTTGTTGTGCTACTTGCAGAATGAATCGCAATAAATGATCCTTTTAACTGAGAACTAGCCAGGCAACATAATGCTCATGCCATTTAGCATAGCACAGCAGGCTTCTTAGCATAGGTTAGGCTGTAAGCGTAGCGCAGCGAGAGAAACTGAAACTATGGATTTAGTTTCCTTTCCTGAGTGTTCTTCACCGAGTCAGCATGAATGCAAAGGTGAATACAGGTGTGTATGTAAAAAGCAAGGCTTCTGATTGGTCCAGGGAACCCAGAAACAATCCCCCAGGCTGTGGAATGGTGTCGTCATTCTAGCATGCCATTAATGTCCATTCGAACAAACCTCCATAAACCTTTCCCATCCTCCAATTAGAAGGACCAATCACAACCTCTGGTCCTGTTCCGTCAGTGTTGGTCTTTCCTGGTTGAACTTAATGTTCCTCAGCACCAAAGTTTGTATAAAACATGCAAACAAAATGTTATGAAGTCTGCCATGCACCAGCCAACCAATTAGCATCGAGTGTGGGAGTCCACCTGTTACCTGTGATGGCACTAATCAATCACATGATCAGGAGAGACCTCTGTTTCTTTATGGACAACCACTCGTGTGACTGACAGCTCAGGATGCTGCAGCCGTGCCTGGCTGAGCACCTCTGCCAGAGCCTTAAAGAGAGACACCAGGATCAAGACCCGGTCCAGGATCAACGCTGGACTGACCAGCCCCAGGTCTGTCCTCCATTAATCTAGGTATCTATAGGTCAGTCCAGGTAGGTACAGCTCTGTTTTAAGTTAGTTCAGGTGTATACAGGACATCATCCTGTCCTAAAGTTGTTTTACATCACTTTACAAAGATAATTCCATTGTCACTTACCTGGTCGTGGTCGATTTCTGTGTCTCCAGAAATAACGATTCGTTTTTCGATTCTGGTTTCTGACATTCCTCCTTTTACAGTCTGATTAATATAAAAGAAGAACTTGGTCAACCAATTATCTTGGTTACAGAGTTATGGTTTGTGTGTAACGGTGTGATAACTGTGGTGTGTTACCTTGGTGATGTGTGTGGTGGTCAAGGTGTGTTACCACGGTGATGTGTGTGATTGTTGTGGCATGTTACCTTGGTGATGTGTGTGGTGGTGGTGGTGTTGGAGGTCTCAGCAGTGAAGGTCTGGGAGCTCAGCAGCAAACCTGCAGGAGGATCCAAGTCTACGCGGCTCTGAAAATTAATATATACACAATTTTTCAATTCATGTTTTGATCTGAAATTTTTTGTCAATGAAACATAAAAGAATTTACTGGAGGTGGTTCTGGTACTACCTTGTTTCATTTTATAAAAGATAAATATTCAACAATTCATCATCACATTGCAGTAATTATTTATCATCTTTCCATACATCAAAAATCTGTAAGCAAAGCCCATTTCTTGTCTTATCAATACCACACAACTGTCCTCACCCCTGGAGCTTCATACGTGAGAGTCTTCCTCATCACTGGGACCTCCTAAGGACACCAAGATAAAATATTTACACATTTATGAACTATAGAAACATCCCACTAAAGTTCAGCTGTGTGTAATCTGCAAAGAAGAGCTCCTATGATATTTGCTCGTTGCACTGAAGTAATCTCACCAGCAGGAGGAGACATTCTCTATTTAATAAGAACGAGGCTTTCAACGTGGGACAGAACTCCCTGTGACCGGTTTAACTGGGCAGGAGTCACTGGGCAGGTTTAACTGGGGCAGGATTCAGTGGGGCAGGAGTCACTGGGCAGGATTCACTGGGCAGGATTCACTGGGACAGGATTCACTGGGAAGGTTTAACTGGGGCAGGATTCAGTGGGGCAGGAGTCACTGGGCAGGATTCACTGGGCAGGATTCACTGGGCAGGTTTAACTGGGCAGGATTCACTGGGGCAGGATTCACTGGGCAGGAGTCACTGGGGCAGGATTCACTGGGCAGGATTCACTGGGGCAGGATTCACTGGGCAGGTTTAACTGGGCAGGATTCACTGGGGCAGGATTCACTGGGCAGGATTCACTGGGGCAGGATTCACTGGGCAGGAGTCACTGGGCAGGTTTAACTGGGGCAGGATTCAGTGGGGCAGGATTCAGTGGGGCAGGAGTCACTGGGCAGGATTCACTGGGCAGGAGTCACTGGGCAGGAGTCACTGGGCAGGATTCACTGGGGCAGGATTCACTGGGGCAGGATTCACTGGGCAGGATTCACTGGGCAGGATTCACTGGGGCAGGATTCACTGGGGCAGGTTTAACTGGGCAGGATTCACTGGGCAGGATTCACTGGGGCAGGATTCACTGGGCAGGGGCAGGATTCACTGGGCAGGATTCACTGGGGCAGGATTCACTGGGCAGGTTTAACTGGGCAGGATTCACTGGGGCAGGATTCACTGGGCAGGATTCACTGGGCAGGATTCACTGGGCAGGTTTAACTGGGCAGGATTCACTGGGCAGGATTCACTGGGCAGGATTCACTGGGGCAGGATTCACTGGGGCATGAGTCAATTTTCAGTGTTACCTCCTGCTCATCATCGTCATCACTGTGGTCAGATGGCTGCGTCTGACTGCTCCCTGAAGAGAGGCGAGGCAAAGAGGGGGAGTTTTCTCTGAAACTCCACCCTTCCTCCACCTCCGCTGAGTCTTCGGAATCCTGCTTGCCTTGGTAATGCTGGGAGCCAAGAACGGAGTGGGGTGTGGTCCTGGGGCCTTTGTTCACCCCCTCTTGCTCACCTTGGGTAACTACAAAGTTAGCATTGATGCTATCCTGATTAGCATCGTTAGCATCCGGGCTCTGAGCCTGTCTGACTGCGGCCTCCATGGCTTCCTCCACAGCTGCCCGTGCCACCACACTGATAGCATCTTCGCTAGCGCCGCTAGTATCGCTAGTATCGCCGTCACTAGCTAGGCTATTTGCCTCGTCGTCACTGCCATCAAAATAGCTGACTTTGCGTTCATGTGCTGCGCTATTAGTGTGGTTAGCATCATTAGAATTGCGACTGTCGTCATCACTAGCCCGTTCCTCTGCGACATCATCAGCATGCGTCATGCAGGCCCCCGGTGGAGGGGGTGGGGGGTTAGTTGGCGGCGGGCCCACCAGGTTACTTGTTGCTACCTGAGGCTCATCCGCCATTGGCTGGTCCCTGTCACATGGCTCCGTCATCAGGAAGACCGTCTCCACCTTCTCAGAAGTCTGAAGCAAAGACAAAAAGTTAATTAATGTGGCTTATTGAGAGAAAACCCAAAACAATGATACCACCTTATATTTATTACTCCAAAGTTACAGCTCAGTGACCAATCAGGCTTCACCAGGGTGACAGGTAGGGAGACAGAGACCGGAGGACAGACAAGGACACAGATAGGGAGACAGAGAGGTACAGAGACAGGGAGACGGGCACCTTCAGCAGGTTGTGTTCCCTGAAGGTGTTTTGTTCTCTGGCTGAGTTCAGCAGAGCCGTCAGCTCAGGAGACATTTCATCAAACGTAGGTTTAGGCTGCATTTACACGCACAAGCACACACACACAAAACAATATGAAGACAAACAAAGGTTAGAGAGACAGCTAAAGAAACCGTTTTAACAAAAAAGTAATTGATTTTCACCCTTAGTCAAAACTGACAGCAATGCAGGAGGCGTGGCATAAGAGGGTGTGGCCATATGTGTGTGTGTGGGGGCGTGGCCAGAGAGAACATGGAGTACAGTCTTTAAATACTTATGACTCTACAGGGTTCTGATCTAAACTGTATTCTACGGTACTCTGTCTCCCCACATTTAGCCAAGACGTTTTACAGCCACGTGTTTTAGGGACACAGTGGTGGTCCTCTGCAGACTGTGTGCCGCGCAGGGTAATGTTAGATGCAGTGGCGGGTGGTCCATAGAGGGCAATGGGGTGTTATATTTTTTGTGGTTTATTATATTACTTCTTATCCAATCACTGATACAGTTAATGAGTGACATTATCATTTCAGTGTCCTAAAATACATACAATACACCGCCCTACCAAGGGGAGTCTCCGACGTGCCGCTTAACAACATAACGAGAGCGACCACCAGCAGTGTTCTTCAAGAAGACACGACCCGAACACGGTACAAGAGAAGAACTTTGCCGGAGAAAGTAGAGGTCAAACAGCTGGACCTCACAATCAGACAACGTACCGGCATGAAAGGGAAGCCGCACATATGACGCTTCTGTGGAGACTTCTACACGGGATGTTTAGCTAGCGAGTTAGCTACGTGCGCATGACGTCACTGTGTTGAAGTTGATCGCTGCCCAGCTGCACGCACACAGGGATGCGGTGAGGACACACAACCAGGACGTGGATTGAATACAGGCACATTTTATCCAAAATAATTCATTGTGTTTTGTGGGGCTTTTGAGTTGGTGTTTCCCCAACAAGCCAGGTTCATAGGTGCATCTCAATGTCCTTATTGGAATAAATGTTTAACTTAAATTGAATCATACTGGGAGGTTTACTGAAACTGATTGGCTGGCCCTACCAAAAAGAAAATCGATAGATGTTGAGATGGAAGTAGCCTAGAAGCTAGCTTAGCCTAGCAGATAGCTTAGCATAGCAGTGCTTTAAGTGGTCCGTTTGTCACTCACCCCCTTCTGTTTGACACTTGGAGTAATTCCTCTGCACAGTTCTCTGCTGTAGTTCTCTCTGTTTGTTTTACTTCAAATGCAAAAAGTTCTCTCCATCTTGATGTAACTGACTGCAGCTAGCGGCCGTGTCGTTTCCGTGGTCGCCTTCCGGTACGTAAACCGGAAGTAAACAAACAAACGATAACTACGTTAAAATATTTTGTTGCATTAATCTATACATCACGGCGACGTCATGCGCGCGCCACTAATTAAGGCTGTCAACATTAACACATTAATCTATGCGATTAATGTGGCCTAGATTAATGCAACAACAACAACAACAACAATATATATATATATACGTATATATATATATATATTATTCCATTGGTGAGAATCAACCTGAGAGCTTCAAAAGATGTGAAAAACATCAGAAAGTCGGAGGAAACAATCAGAGGGTCAAAGTAAAGGGCAGTAAAATAAAACAGCAGCCATTAAAACAAAAGAAAACCAAAACTACATTAACTTCTGCACCACTTTGATCAAAGGAGGAGTGCAAACAAAGAAATGGTGTCTGGGTAAAGGGGGAGGAGTTTGTGCGACATCCTGCCTGATAAGTGCCCCCGTGCGGAGGCGGGACTTAGTCTCAGCTCCTTGAAAGGGGATTTAGGAGGAAGGACGGGGGTCCAAGTTGAGATACCCGAGGCTTTGCCCCCTCTATGTCCATCTCTGAATATGATGTCACTTTTGATGCCACACACAGCAGACGGAGGTGAGGTTGGCATCTTCACCTTCCGAATGGTGATCAACGGTCCCCCAGCGATGACATGATCAGTAGTGGACAGCGGGATGATCCTAACCTGCCTGCCCATCTCCATACTCGCTGTTGTCGTGGTGACATCGGAGCTGCCGTCTGTCATCGTCATGGTAACGACCCTTCCAGACGCTGTGTCGTAGCTCTGCCCCACAGTGTAGCTCTTCTCTCTGATTAGCTGAGGAGGAGCTTGGTTCACTATGAACCCGCCCTCCTGGAGCGCACAGGTGAGCAACATCAAACACACACAGTCTGACCAACCAATCATGTGACAGGTGAGGTGGACAAGTGGGTTTAGTTACACCCGTTTCAATTTGACAGCTGGGTGGACCTACCGATGTGGAACTGCTGTCCAGTGGGAGGCCCTGAGAGACAGACAGGGAGTTTGTGTGTACATGTGTATCTGTGTGTCAGTCTACATGTGTGTATCTGTGTGTGTCCCCTCACCTCATCTGGTTCCAGAGGTTCGATCATCGGCGAGTCGTCGACTCGTCGTAGAGGAGAGGAGGCGAGACGTTTCTCCCACTCTGTCACCCCCTGCCCTCCTCCTCCTGCTCCTGCTCCCTCTAAGAAGGAGCGCCTTAGGGCGCTGATGGTGCTCTGAGGCTTCTGCTCCTCCTCTGGACTCCCCATTGTCTCCTGTAGACACAAACCCACTGAGTCTCTGAGGGGAGACGCATCATGATGCAGAGTGATGAAGTCCCTGTTACCTGAGTCTTCAGGTCCTCGTCCTGATCAGACTGAAACAGACATGCAGACAGACAGGTTGTTGTTTGAAGACAGACGGGTTTCTATACAGAGGATTCACTTTTATTTGATGTGTAATGGCATGTGATCTCGAACCTCAGTGGCTGTTAGATCTCCATCTACACCTGTATCAGTCAGCTCCGTCTGCACAGACACATGACATCATCAGAGACGGGCGAGGTAGGGGAAACGGGTGAGACAGGGGAGGTGGGACGGTAGAGAACAGTTGTGTGAGAAAGGTGAGTGAGAGTGTTGGTTACCTTGGTTTCTTGCTTTTGGGGAGTAGGGGGACTCTGCTGAGAAAGCTCTGTTTCTCTGGCGCTCTCCTCTTCCTCCTCCTCCACCACCAGAACCTCCTCAACTGGGAGATAGGAGACAAAGAAGCAAGGCGAGGTGACAAGGGAACAAGGAGACAGGAAGAGGAGTCACTTACTCCTTGTGCTCAGGTCAGATATCTACTCTGATTGGTTGATTTGTGTACCTTTTTTCGACCTACTTTCATCCATCATCCTGTCGGACGTTACCGTGGTGATGAGGTTGCTGACGGCGATGGCTTTAGACGCTCCGTACAGCCCAACCCCCATATCTACACACACACACACACACACACACACACACACAGTAATGTCAACAACAACGGATGATTAGCATAGCACCATAGCCACCTGGCTGCTGAAGCAGTAACCACAGCATTAAAGGCCCTGATTGCGCGTTGCCGGGGCAATGACACATTCAGCCAATTGGTGCTCAGGAAACATGCAAGGCAGCTTGGGCCAGTCAGCCAATCTTAATTCAGCATTCAGAACCGCCACGAAGCCATGACCATGCGGCCATGCCAGCAGCGCTAACAATGCTAATTATGCTAATAACACTAACTAAAAGAGCCAGACCTCCTTTCTGTTGTGTCACAAATAAAACAACAACAAAAGACATCATGATAGGGGCGGAGCTAAAGAATTAATGAGATGAAAAAGAGATTATTTTTTAAATTGTAAATAGCGTTTCCTTATGTTTGCAAAGCTGCATTCTCTGTAGTGACCAGCAGGGGGCGACTCTTCTGCTCCCATAGACGTCCTACTTCTCTGTAGTGACCAGCAGGCGTCTCTGCTCCCATGAGGAAATGACTCTTCTCTGTAGTGACCAGCAGGGGGCGACTCTCTCCCATGACGTCTATGAGGAAATGACTGTAGTGACCAGCAGGGGGCGACTCTTCTGGTCCCATAGACGTCTATGAGAAAATGACTCTACTTCTCTGTAGTGACCAGCAGGGGGCGACTCCTCTGCTCCCACTCTACTTCTCTGTAGTGACCAGCAGGGGCGACTCTCTGCTCCCATAGACGTCTATGAGGAAATGACTCTACTTCTCTGTAGTGACCAGCAGGGGGCGCTCCCATAGACGTCTCCTGACTCTACTTCTCTGTAGTGACCAGCAGGGGGCGACTCCTCTGCTCCCATAGACGTCTATGAGGAAATGACTCTACTTCTCTGTAGTGACCAGCAGGGGGCGACTCCTCTGCTCCCATAGACGTCTATGAGGAAATGACTTCCCTGTAGTGACCAGCAGGGGGCGACTCCTCTGCTCCCATAGACGTCTATGAGGAAATGACTTCCCTCCCTATTTATTCCCTCAGTAAACATTGTAAACATGAGTTCACGGTCTCAGTCTCTAGTTTCAAGTCTTCTTCAATACAGATGATGTTCATTTAGTAAATGATGGTCCATTTAGGGTCAGACCATAAAGCAGCGGATGCTTTAGGGCGGGGCTACACAATGATTGACAGTTAATATGTTGGTCTGGAAGTTGTTGATAAACCCTTTCACGGTGTTTTCACTTTATCATGTTATGTATCCTGTTTGACTTCATGTCTCATCGTGTTACTGACGACAGGATGGAGGTCTGACTAGGACTATGTGATGACATCACCCGAAACAGAAGAGCTGAGGAAAGGTAGGAAATCGACACAGCTGATGACAGGTGTGGCCGAATGAAGCAGAGATCATTCAGCCAATCAAGGAGCAGCATCGCTCACAAGCTAAAGGAAGTGAAGCATTCAAAGCTGTGGCCAATCACAGGGCAGTACTACATTAATGCTACATTAATGCTACACTACTACTGCAGCCAGCGGCAATGTTACTGTAGTGACGAGCTCTACCTGTGTGTGTACCACTGTTGGCTTTGGGGTACGTGATGGCCGGAGAGCCAATGAGAAAGGACGTGGGCGTGGTCCTCGAAGCTGAGGACCAATCAAAGCTCTGGTCATCAACAGGTACGGGAAGGAGTGACATAACACCTTGACATAACCTGAACCTGAATGGAGGTAAAACCACTGAAACCAGTGCAACCAATACTTCTGCTTCTGGGATGATAATTTCTGGGACAGGGAGTCCAGAGACCAGGAACACTACAACGGGGACAAGCACTACCGCAGGGACCGCCACCACTACTAAGAATGAGATGGGTACAACTACCACGACCAGTTCCTCATATTGGTGACTGTGGCTCAGGTGGAGGAGCAGTACTTTCTATCATAACAAGGCTGGTGGTTTGACCCCTTGTCCACGTGGCTTCTCCTCAGGAGCCTCACAGGAGACCAGTGCTAACACAAGAGGTCACATGTATTTGACAATTCAAACACTGCTTTTACCAGGAAAAAAACTCCGGCAAGTACTTTTCCTACAAGTACCAGGACCACCTGGTACTAGCGTGATCAGCACCAGTACCTCCGTCCAGGCTGCGGCTCAGAATGTTCCTCTTGCTGACGCACCGTGGAAAATGCGGTGCCGGTCTGGAGATTTGAGCGCTGGCTCTGCGACTCTGAATCTGAGTCCGACCGCTGTATCGAAACTTTGAGCCCAGAGACATAAACTTCTTCGGTGTCTCCTCTGGAGACATCAGCCTGAGAAAGAGACAGGGACGTGGAGACACACAGTTCCACAACAAGTTGTTTAACGTGGTATCATGTCACGCATTTTTCAACACACTTGTTCCGTCATGTTATATCATACGTTTAGTCATTGTACGCTTAGTCGCTTTGAATCATGCTACATCATACGCCATGTTACATTTAGTCATGCTACATCATGCTACATCATGTTACGCCATGTTACATTTAGTCATGCTACATCATGCTACATCATGTTACGCCATGTTACATTTAGTCATGCTACATCATGCTACATCATGTTACGCCATGTTACATTTAGTCATGCTACATCATGCTACATCATGTTACGCCATGTTACATTTAGTCATGCTACATCATGTTACGCCATGTTACATTTAGTCATGCTACATCATGCTACATCATGTTACGCCATGTTACATTTAGTCATGCTACATCATGCTACATCATGCTACATCATGTTACGTCATGTTACGTTTAGTCATGCTACATCATGCTACATCATGTTACGCCATGTTACATTTAGTCATCATGTTACGCCATGTTACATTTAGTCATGCTACATCATGCTACATCATGTTACGCCATGTTACATTTAGTCATGCTACATCATGCTACATCATGCTACATCATGTTACGTCATGTTACGTTTAGTCATGCTACATCATGCTACATTCAGCTATGTACATTTATTACATACTTTTATGCCTTATTACACCATTCGACAGCATCGTACGTCATGTCGCTTTTAGTCGTGTGGATGTTGTGTTTCGTGTTTGAGTCACATTACTGACCTGAAGAAGGAGTGGTGCTCCACGCACACTTTCCACAGGCGTTTAGCTGCTCTGTGGTTCAGCAACTTGAACCCAATCGTAGACTCAAACTGGTCGAACTGGAGACAGGGACAGACTATGTTCATGTGGTCGAGTCTGTCACTCAGCTGGCTTTTATTTATCCTCATGTGTTGTTCTAAGGTGCCGGGCTGCGGGTCGGCCTCTCACCTCCCCAGGTCGGATCTTGATGTAGAAGTTGTTCCTTTTGTACGAGATCTTCAAGATCTTCGGCCAGGAGAATCTGTTGATCCTGAGTCGGTCTCTGTAGACCAGGAGGCCGCTACAGCACACGCCCAGCATGATGGCCACGCCTTCCGAGTCCTGCACGAACACACACACACACACGATCAATCATAACAGATTATTAACTGAAGCCACATCAATGATCAAATTATCATCAACTACCTGATGGTGTAGAATTTGTAGTTGACCTTTGACCTCTAAACCTGATCGTTGTCACTAAAACACTTTGTTAAACATTCAGTACATACGTAATTCATCATGACATGGCCCTTTGACCTTTAACCCTGTGGCTAATAAGTGTGCCGTGCAAAGGATTGTGGGTCAGAACTGCCAAAGAAGAAGAAGAACATTCAGGTGAATTTTAGGACCTGATTATTCATACATCTGACATAGGCCTCCAGTATTTTCTAATATCCTGACCGTGTTTAATGTTCAGCGATGGTTTGGTTCTCACGCACACACACACACACACACACACACACACACACACACACACACACACACACACACACAGTCTTACCTCAGACTGAGCTGAAGGCAAACAGTCAAAGCGACTTCCTACCATCTAGTCCGTTCAGACAGACGAAACAAACAGAGAAGAAGAACAGCTGGTCGACGTGAGGAAATCAAACACATCCGCTGTGCTGCGTTCAATGTGCCTCCACAATGTGGGACAGTGAAACAACACAACTTTAAACATTTGTGCAGTAAACAAGGAGTGGCTTGTAAATGTGTGGGGGGGAGGGTGCTGGTGCTGATGCTGATGCCATTGCCATGGCAACATTCTATATCTGGTGGATTGTGATTGTTATACTTCCTGTTGTCCATGTTACTATGAGGTTTCTTTTCTGACCAATCAGGTTGGAGCTCCGAGTCGCTTGTTGATTATGTGTAATCTGGGTACTAAGTGTGATTTATAACCAGCTGTTCTTCCTTCAAGTGTCTGTATAAACTGTCCTATGACTTCAACCTCTTTGTATTAGGATGTAACGACAAGTGAACTGAGCTCTGATTGGTCAACAGGCCGAGCTTCACCTGCTTCATACAGCAATTCTCGTACCATGGTGATCCAACAGGTAAGAGTTGAACCTCGGTCAACCCTGAAGTCACTAGGATAACCACAAACGCTGACCCTGGATCAGAGACTGATACGAGTTTGTTTAATCTGAATCTCTGTCAGTGAGAGAAGGAATCAATGAAAAAATGCATTGATGGAAAAATCATTACTGGGACAAACACACACACACACACACACACACACACACACACACTCACAGATGATTAATCAGGACAGGAAGTGTGTCACGTATTGATCTGATTGTTGAGAAGCAGCAAAATGAGGTCTGTGTTTCTATATTTGTTTAGCAGCAAAGGATTTTGGAGTGATAATAAAACATATTTACATCATATTAGGGCTGTCAACATTAACGTGTTAATCCATGAGATTAACGTGGCCAAGATTAATGCGAAAAAATATTTTAACGCAGTTAAAACAACTTTGGTTACTTCCAGTCTCCCAGTGTGAAGTAAACAAAGTTGTGTGGAGTGTTATAGTCAGTCAGTGGGGGACCGGCTCTGTTGATGAGCCCGACTGCCGACGGGAAGAAACTGTTGGTGTGGCGGGAGGTCTTAGTCCTGATGGACCTCAGCCTCCTGCCAGATGGAAGGGGCACAAACAGGTTTTGCCGGGGTGAGAGGGGTCGGCCACCATCTTTTTAGCTGCTTCAGAGACCTGGAAGCGAACAAGTCCTGCAGGGACGGCAGATTGCAGCCGATCAGCCACGCTGGAAGATGTAGTGGAGGGCCATGTTGACAGCATCGTCCACAGACCTGTTGGCTCTGTAGGCGAACTGCAGGGGGTCCAGGAGGGGGTCGGTGAGGGTCTTCAGGTGGGTCAGGACTAGCCGTTGAAAAGACTTCATGACTACAGAGGTCAGGGCGACGGGCCTGTAGTCATTGAGTCCTGTGATCCTGGGCTTCTTGGGGACAGGGATGATGGTGGAGGCCTTGAAGCAGGCTGGTACGTGGCATGTCTCCAGGGAGGTGTTGAAGATGTCAGTGAACACCGGAGACAGCTGGTCAGCACAATGCTTCAGGGAGTGAGGGGAGACGGAGTCCGGACCGGCGGCCTTACGGGGATTTAGTCTTCTAAAGAGCCGGTTAACGTCTCTCTCCAGAATAGAGAGGGTCGTTGCTGGTGGGGGAGGGAAGGTGATAATGATGAAGAGCGTGAGCACCTGATGGGCTGGGGGGAGGGAGGGAGGGGACTGCAGCAGGTTGGTAGAGCTGTGATGGGATTCAGGACATTGTCTTTCAAATCTGCAGTAGAACTCATTGAGCTCGTCTGCCAGACAGAGGTCATTCATGGAGTGGGGGCTTTTTGGCTTGTAGTTGGTGAGGTGTTTGAGGCCTCTCCAGACCGAAGCAGAGTCACTTGCTGAGAACTGTTGTTGGAGTTTCTCAGAGTACAGTCGTTTAGCGTCTCTCACCGCCTTGCTAAACTTGTATTTTGCCTCTGTGTACAAGTCTTTGTCCCCGCTCCTAAATGCCTGGTCCTTCTGCAGGCGTAGTGTTCTGAGTTCCTCTGTGAACCAGGGTTTGTCGTTGTTGTAACTCACCCTGGTGCATGATGGTACACAGCTGTCCTCACAGAAGCCGATGTAGGAAGTTACAGCCTCTGTGAACTCATCCAGACTGTCAGTAGCAGTCCTGAAACCATCCCAGTCTGTGCAGTCAAAGCACGCCCGAAGATCCTCCAGCGCCTCACTGGTCCACTTCTTGAATTCCCTCACCACAGGTTTGCAGAGCTTTAGTTTCTGCCTGGATGCAGGAATCAGATGGACCATGACGTGGTCAGAGTGTCCCAGTGCAGCACGAGGGACGGCGTGATAAGCCCTGCTGACTGTGGTGTAACAGTGATCCAGCGTGTTCTCCTCTCTGGTGGGCATTTAATAAACTGTCTGTATTTAGGGAGTTCATGGGTGAGATTTCCTTTGTTAAAGTCCCCGAGGACGATAACTAAAGAGTCCGGGTTGGTCCGCTCCACACGCCGTATCTGGTCGGCGAGTGTCCGCTGTGCCTCGTGCACGTTGCCCGCCGGCGGCATGTAAACACCGACCAGGATGAATGAAGCAAACCCACGGGGGGAATAATGAAGAAAGTTTCCAGATCAGGAGAACAGTGTTGTAGGATCACCGTTACGTCGTTGCACCAGCTGTTGTTGAAGTAGAAGCAGATTCCTCCACCCTTCGTCTTGCCGGAGAGCTCCGTGTCGCGGTCCGCTCGGAGCAGCTGGAAGCCCGCCAGCTGGAGCGCGGAGTCCGGTATCGATCCGCAGAGCCACGTCTCCATAAAGCACAAGACGGAGGATGTAGAGAAGTCTCTGTCTCTCCTCATCAGCAGCTGAATTTCGTCCAGTTTGTTGCACAGTGAAGCACGTTGGAGAGAAAGATGCCCGGCAGCGGAGTGCGAGAACCACGCTTGTGGAGTCTCACCAGCGAGCCGGCCCGTTTTCCTCTCCGACGGCGTCTCACCGCGTGACGAAAGGTGAGCGCACCTTTGACTAGAATGTCCAGTAATTCCACAGAAGAAAGCAGGAAAGTTGGAAGTAACTCCGCTGGAGTTGTTCCTCGGATGTTCAAGAGCTCATCTCTGGTGAAAGAGCTCCGGGAATCGCAGCAGGAAACATAATTAACAACAAAAACAACAAAAAACGAAGCGCACACCGTGGCAGCCATCATCGGCGCCATCTTGGATTTGTTTTTGAAACAGAAGAACTGAGAAGAACTGAACTGAACTGAAACAGAAGAACGGAGAAAAGAAGAACTGAGCAGAGGAATTCCTCCATGTGTCAAACAGAAGGGGGACGAGTGGCAAACGGACCACTTTGGGACTGATAGTGCCCCAAACATCTTGCTAGCTGCCAGGCTACTTTCATCTCAACATCTACCCCATCTGCCCTAAAACGTCTTGGCTAGATGTGGAGACATTGTTGCCAGTGATGGAAGTTGGAAGTTGGAGTTGGAAGCAAAGTGTCTAAAACACACGCTTTCTAAAGTGATTTTACTTGTAAGATTTAGTCTTTAAAAGAAAAATAAACTTTTAATCACAAAATGTGCAATTAATTAGTTAATTGTTTGACTATTGACAGCCCTAATATATATATATATATATATATGTATAGACCCAGACCCAAGCCAAAACAGACGGTTGTGATTTAAAACCCGACGGGGAATTTTCTGCGCAGCTTTGGTCGTCTTCGCGGTCGTGGCTTAGAGCACAGACCAATGGCATTTGAGTTAAACCATCCCACTTGATACCACTCGACCAATCGAGTCTTTGTATTCCAGGCAGGATGATATTGTCTCAGCAGTGCAGCGACATTTGATAAAAAGACGAGTGAGACGGAGAAAGCAAGAGAAAGAGAAAAATTACGAACAAATTGCGCTCTCCAAAAACATTATTTAAATTACCATTTAATCCAGAATGGCCGGACTCGTTTCGGTTCATACTTCCCACTGGAGCACTACCAAACACACTACTGTGTTTAGATTTATTATTTATAACTGGCTGAGACTGTCAAGTCCAAATGTAAA
Source organism: Gasterosteus nipponicus (assembly GCA_014132575.2). Classification (NCBI taxonomy): domain Eukaryota; kingdom Metazoa; phylum Chordata; class Actinopteri; order Perciformes; family Gasterosteidae; genus Gasterosteus; species Gasterosteus nipponicus. The sequence goes on from BMAF01000017.1 coordinate 15,511,251, forward strand.
ACAGAAAAGGAGAAATTTAAGCTTTACTTCCCGTTATTTGATCATAATTATTATTATTAGTAGTACCTTTGCGTGATGAAGGTCAACTCCGTACATGGACAGTTTCTTTACGTTTTCCAGGAAGTGCATCTCCGCTTCGGCTGGCGTCATTCCTCTACACACAAAGATGTAGTTTAACAGCTGTTGATTGTTATTGTTCTTAATGTGAAGTTAACATGTTACATGTGAGAACCTGTAGGTCTTGTGCAGCTCGATGATCTTGTCCTCCATCTCTTTTGTTTGTTTTGGAGCAAAACAGAGTTCACTGACATAATCTGAACCACATTCATCTGGAATATACAGAGAGACACAAGATATATATAAGATGGGGGTATGGTAGTGTATATACAATGGGGTACAGCTTGGTATGGTAGTGTATATAAGATGGGGTACAGCTTGATATGGTAGTGTATATAAGATGGGGTACAGCTTGATATGGTAGTGTATATAAGATGGGGTACAGCTTGGTATGGTAGTGTATATACAATGGGGTACAGCTTGGTATGGTAGTGTATATAAGATGGGGTACAGCTTGGTATGGTAGTGTATATGAGATGGGGTACAGCTTGGTATGGTAGTGTATATTAGATGTGGTACAGCTTGGTATGGTTAGGTATATACAATGGGTACAGCTTGGTATGGTAGTGTATATGAGATGGGGTACAGCTTGGTATGGATGGGGTACAGCTTGTATAGTGTATATAAGATGGGGTACAGCTTGGTATGGTAGTGTATATAAGATGAGATGGGGTACAGCTTGTATGGTAGTGTATATAAGATGGGGTACAGCTTGGTAGTGGATGGGTACAGTTATAGTGTATATACAATGGGGTACAGCTTGGTATGGTAGTGTATATAAGATGGGGTACAGCTTGGTATGGTAGTGTATATTAGATGGGGTACAGCTTGGTATGGTAGTGTATATTAGATGGGGTACAGCTTGGTATGGTAGTGTATATAAGATGGGGTACAGCTTGGTATGGTAGTGTATATAAGATGGGGTACAGCTTGGTATGGTAGGTATATGGCACAATGGTAGTGTAGTTGATGTATGGTAGTGTATATTAGATGGGGTACAGCTTGGTATGGTAGTGTATATAAGATGGGGCTACAGTGGTAGTGCATATACAATGGGGTATGGTATAGTATATGAGATGGGGTACAGCTTGGAGATACAGCTTGGTATGGTAGTGGATGGGGTATGGTAGTGTATATAAGATGGGGTACAGCTTGGTATGCTTGTACAATAAGATGGGGCTTGGTATGGTAGTGTATATAAGATGGGCAGCTTGGTATGGTAGTGTATATAAGATGGGGTACAGCTTGGTATGGTAGTGTATATTAGATGGGGTACAGCTTGGTATGGTAGTGTATATAAGATGGGGTACAGCTTGATATGGTAGTGTATATAAGATGGGGTACAGCTTGGTATGGTTAGGTATATACAATGGGGTACAGCTTGGTATGGTAGTGTATATTAGATGGGGTACAGCTTGGTATGGTAGTATATATGAGATGGGGTACAGCTTGGTATGGTAGTGTATATTAGATGGGGTACAGTGAGGTATGGATGGACATATCAGAGAGGATCCAGGAGGGTACATTAGGGTGTTATAGGTTATGGTAGTGTATGTATTTGGTTGTAGTGGGGTATCTCCGCACTAGAGCACATTACCCGGGTCGTAGTCGCCAAGCTCTGATTGGACGCTGTACGAGCTGAGGACGGTGTGAGTCGCAAAGGAGCATGGGAGACGTCCAGAAACCATATCCTGTCTGAGCTGGAGACACAGGAAGTACCTGCAGATGGGAGGGAGGGCATGAACCCTCTCAGGTGTATAACCAGGTGACAACATGTTTGTACAGTATTTATCTGTGATTGATACCTGGTGAGGTCCTCAGAGAGCTGGGCGGGGTCAGGGGGGTAAAACTTGACGTTGAAGGAGAAGTTCCAGGGAACACCTGAGAGACATCAGGGGAGGAGGGGGGTCATTTTCTTCAATGTTAATCAATCAATCAATTAATTGATTTTGAATTATTACATTTATTGGACATTTATCACCTGTAAACATGACCACTTGAGTTGACCAATGAGTTAAAGGGCGGGGCTACTGACCTCTGACCTGCTTCTTCATTTCCTTTGCAGGATCCAACCAGTTCTATAAGACCAGAAAAGTATGGAGATCAGAGAGGCAGACAGACAGAGAAGTAGACAGGAAGACAGATGGGTACCTTGTTGTTGTCCATGTCTCTGAAGCACAGAGAGAAGTAGTCTCTCTCCAGAAGGTTCACATGTTCACAAACCTTCTCAAACAACTGAAAACCCCGAGCTCGTTTCTGCAGAAGAAGTTCAGAAACATCTTTATCAGTTATGCTACTTGTGAGCCTCTGAAGTTTCTACCCCTGCCCCCCCACACCTGTCTACACATGTCTCTCTGCCCCACCCGTGTCCCCTCCACCTGTCTGTCTCCGCCTCTGCTCCAAATATCTCCCCTCTACCGGTCTCACCTCCATAGTGCAGGTGAACAGCGAGCCGTCCAGCAGAGACACCTTTGTCTGCATGGTCCTGAAGCTCAAAGGGTTCCTTGCCGGAGAGCGAGCAATCCGACTGCTCGACGACAGGTGACTCGTCGAATCCTCGGCCAATGAGCTCTGAGCTTGTTTCTGGTACGGCCCGCCCTCTCCTCCCTGAGGATGTGATGTCATCTGTCACATATGTGATGATTTCTATTCTATGAATTTATAGGTAGTTTATTTTCTCTTACCTGTCTAGGTGTGGAGTGGGCGGCGGCTTCAGGGAAAGACTCAGCCTCTTTGGACTCGGTCTCCTGTGGCTCACCTTGTTCAGTTGTCATGATGATTCACCTGAGAGGCAGTGACATCATGGTTAGACACAGACAAGTTCTTAACTGAGTGAAATGACCCGGAAGTAGTGGAAGTGGCGCCATGATAAGAGCTGTTTGAATTCTCTAATGCTAAAGAAAGGAGCTCCAACGCTTCCTTACTTGCTCCTCAAGCATAGGAACCACTGGACCATCCTTTAGCAAAGGGGAGATAATTCCGACCCACAATTCCTTGCGGTAGCAATATTTAAATAGTGACGTATAATTTGTTCATGTGTAAATCTCCTGTATGTTGCAGCCTTGTTAATAAAGTTTTACTTTGAACCTGGTTGTTTGAGTCGACTGCATGACTCACTCTGTAACACACATGAAGGCATCTCAGATGCTTCTTTGTAGCCGCTGCAGACTGACGTCACCAACATGCGTCTCCGTCCATCACAACTACGTAGCTCAGTAGAAGAGGAGTCCATTCCCTAAACACCTCGTTGTCTTTTCCTAACTCCTCATCAACTCTCCTAACCACCTTCCCTTGACCTTGTGATGTTTTCCTCAGTGGTCTGGAATAGATGTTAGGAGGCCATATTGGGACAATTCGAGTCCAGCCTTGGTCCCACGGCAGCTGGAGCAGAGGCTCATGGGTTTTGTTGTCTCAACGATGAGCACAGTCGCTGACTGATGAAGTCATCGGCCTGAGCCACACAGTGACCATCTTTTGACCCCCTCCAGCTGTGAGGTGAAGGGTTGCCATGGTAACGCATGTGGGTGGGGGCGGATTAGTGTTGAAAGCAATTTAGTGTGATCTGGATTCAGAGAGACAGTATTGTGTGTTAGTATTATATTTACTGAGTACACAATATTACATATTTTATAGTTTATCCTTAATAACCTCTTGACTTTGTAAATATGAGTTCCAGTTAGATAATTGATTTAGTAATTTGGAGAAATAAAATGATGTTCTACTGAATTCTGTATTATTATTGTCATTATTATTAATGTATATATATATATATATATATATATATATATATATATATATATATATATATATATATATATATATATATATATATATATATATATATGGAGTGTTTTAGTCTTTGTCGTCCTGCAGCAGGAAACACCCCGCTGCAACGCACGCACACACGCACACGGCCACACACACGGACCCCCACGCGCGCGCGCACACAGCTCTCGCTGAGCTGCAGTGTGATGAGGCAGAAAAGACTCTCTCTCTCTCTCTCTCTCTCTCTCTCTCTCTCTCTCTCTGATCAATAATCAGCTGATCTATACGAGATCATTCGGCTTCTACTCTTCCTCTTCCTCATCTCCTGTAAATATAAACCATCATCACATATTTACCTGTCCTCGTGCAGGACGCCTGCCTTCTCTCTTCCTCTAGCACACGCTTTTTTTACGCGTCACCTCTACGTCACAACGCCGGGCGGTGGAGCAGTGACGTCATGACGCACGCTGCAGAGACCGCTCTGCATTGATGGTATTATATCCTATTAGTATTATATTAATTGGAGATTTTTTATGAAAGGTATAAATACCATATTTACAGCCTGGGATCAATAAAGTATGTTGTGGTAGTTACTTACATACCAGCATAACATTATTATTATTATTATTATGTTTACTACAATGTATAGTGGTACATTACTACATATACTGGAGTATCTGTCATATAGTACAGTCGATTAGAGAGTATTTTTCCTACAGTAGTATTATTTTTACATTCATTGACTGAGTGTGTTTTAATTGTTACTCACCAGTTATTGGGAGACAGGAAGCGAAGGAGAAGAAGAAGAAACCACGTCAAACAGATTCCCAAAGTGAATGACCTCTGACCTCTGACTATCAACACATCTCACAAACTTTTAACACAGCTTGTGTCGCCCTGTTATTAGATGAAGGAATATAATGAGGAAGGAGGGTGGAGGTGAGGATGAAGGCGATTAAGATTGAGGACGAGGAGATGAAAGATGAAGGTGATGGAGGATGAAGTTGTGTTGTGTTGAAGTTGTGTTGTCGTCCATTGCGGTGATAGACAGAGATGATAATGGAGGGTGAGGGTCAGGTTGATGGAGGATGAGGGTGAGGTTGATGGAGGATGAGGGTGAGGGTGATGGAGGATGAGGGTGAGGGTGATGGAGGATAAGGGTGAATGTGATGGAAGATAGAGATGACGGTGATGGAGAATAGAGATGATAATGGAGCATGAGGATGAGGTTGATGGAGGATAAGGAGGAGGAGGACAGAGATGTTGGAGGATGATAGACAGATCCCATCACGTTGCTTTAAATGGACCTTCTGGTTTACCTGTGCAGGTGTTCGCGGGTCTCCGTGAAGAAGAGGACAAAGATGATGAAGAGGAAGCTCCTTTTAAATGATGTCTGTCTCTTTTTGTCTCTCGTCCCGTCTGTTGTTTGGATGGATTAGTGGTTTTTACTCTGACCCATAAAGCCCCGCCCACACAGATTACACCCCCCCGCCCCCAGCTGTTTATCACACAGCATTGTGGGACTTGCAGTGTAGATCAGCAGTTTTGAATGAACAGCTAACTAACCTGGTATTTAGAAGACTGTAACTCATCGTTCGGAACATGGTAACCATGGCGACCTAATAATGGTTATTATGGGCTCTAAGGACTGTGTTAACAGTCTGTGGCTCCCTCTGGTGGCTGCTATCCTGTACTGCAGCTTTACGACAATAAACACACATACTGTATATATATCTTGCTCTTCTTTTTCTCTGATTCACGAGGTCATCCTCATCACCTTTTATAAAATGTGTAATAATGAATGTTATAATGTTATATATCATTAAAGAGACAACATTATTCATGTGATAAAATTATTAAACTTTATTGATCTTATTATTGCAAACATTTACCAGAAAATATACATCTTTATATATTTAGGTCCAAAAATCATTATTTGATCTCATTGTTGTTCTTTACTCCAGAATTGTACTGGTCTCGTTTTCCGATTAAATCCTCGGCTGGAACTTTGATTGGCCGAGGGAGCTGTCAATCTGCTGGTGGGCGGAGCCTCTGAGCTCCAAAAGACTCGTTTATGAGTGTCGGCGTGTTTTTCAGCGGAGAAACTGAAGAGACGTAGAAGAGGAAGAAAAAGTCCAGTTCTCCAGTTGTTTCTTCTGGAAGAGAGGACGAAGAAGAAGAAAGAGAAAAAGAAAATAAACTTAGTTTTTCGTCTACTAATATTTAAACTTCAGTGCCGGAGATTCGAACCTTCAGCCTGCGGACAGACAGGCAGAGAGACAGCTGGACAAAGAGAGACAGCAGTCCCTCTGTGAGCTAATTGATCCTGGACGGAAAGTGAGACAGCCAGCATCTGTCTATCTGCTTGTCTTTGACCTGTCTGTCTCTCAGCCTGTCTGTGGTTCCCGGAGGATGGCACCGGGGCGTGTCGCCGCCGTCCGCCGGCCCCGAGGCCCCTTCGGCGGCCACATGAAGCTCTGACATCCCGTTGAGCCAGTACCGGACCCGGATCAACTGCCCCGTACTACTACTACTGCGGGTTGAGGAGACCACATGGGCTCAGGATGCCCTCAGAGGTGACTGTCGGGCTGGTCCTCAGGGTGTTGCTGCCCCTCAGCTTGACTGCAGGTAGGATTGAGCCGTAAATGGCGATCAATGATGTACTAAATGAATACTACTTTGCCCTGTCCTATATTATCAGAGTATTACTACTAATGGTAGTTTTTATCATTTAATTTGAATTCCTTAAATATGTTTTTTGACAAATGTCAATTTTGGTTCATTATTTATGTTTCTGCGATAATTTTTCTAGTCTTCATTATCCCTGAGCAATCTGCAGGTATTGAACCTAGTTCAGCACTGATTAGTGTCTGCAGGTATTAGTCATTGATTTCCCTGAGTAGTGTCTGCAGGTATTAATCAAAGCTGATCCCTGAGTAGTGTCTGCAGGCATTAATCAAAGCTGATCCCTGAGTAGTGTCTGCAGGCATAAATCAAAGCTGATCCCTGAGTCAGATTTCCCTGTCTGCAGGCATCAATCAAAGCTGATCCCTGAGTAGTGTCTGCAGGCATCAATCAAAGCTGATCCCTGAGTAGTGTCTGCAGGCATTAATCAAAGCTGATCCCTGAGTAGTGTCTGCAGGCATCAATCAAAGCTGATCCCTGAGTAGTGTCTGCAGGCATTAATCAAAGCTCATCCCTGAGTAGTGTCTGCAGGCATTAATCAAAGCTCATCCCTGAGTAGTGTCTGCAGGCATAAATCAAAGCTGATCCCTGAGTAGTGTCTGCAGGCATAAATCAAAGATCATCCCTGAGTAGTGTCTGCAGGCATTAATCAAAGCTCATCCCTGAGTAGTGTCTGCAGGCATAAATCAAAGCTGATCCCTGAGTAGTGTCTGCAGGCATTAATCAAAGCTCATCCCTGAGTAGTGTCTGCAGGCATCAATCAAAGATGATCCCTGAGTAGTGTCTGCAGGCATTAATCA
>BMAF01000017.1:15523617-15611117 GCA_014132575.2 Gasterosteus nipponicus
CCCAGTACAGTACTTTAAGGTAACTAGTAGAACCCAGTACAGTACTTTAAAATAACTAGTAGAACCCAGTACAGTACTTTAAGGTAACTAGTAGAACCCAGTACAGTACTTTAAAATAACTAGTAGAACCCAGTACAGTACTTTAAGGTAACTAGTTGAACCCAGTACAGTACTTTAAAATAACTAGTAGTAAGTACTTTAAGGTAACTAGTAGAACCCAGTACAGTACTTTAAAAGAACTAGTAGAACCCAGTACAGTACTTTAAGGTAACTAGTAGAACCCAGTACAGTACTTTAAAATAACTAGTAGAACCCAGTACAGTACTTTAAGGTAACTAGTAGAACCCAGTACAGTACTTTAAAAGAACTAGTAGAACCCAGTACAGTACTTTAAGGTAACTAGTAGAACCCAGTAGCTGTTTTCTGATCGGTTTATCGTTGCCAGCGTAATGCTCCGACAATCGGCTTCCTCACTCACCAGTCGTTCTAAAACATGTTGACTGATCTTTGAGCGCAGTGTACCACTTCAAATTGGTTCGAGGTCAGTAAGCACAACAAGAATTCATGTATAAGGCGCACTGCCAATGTGAAGTGCGCCTTATAGTCCGAAAAATACGGTACTTTAAAATAACCAGTAGAACCCATCAGGAAGGTAACTAGTGGAACCATCTCTTCTTCTTCCCTTTCCAGGTATCATGTTCCCCTCTCTCTCCTCCCTCCCCTACCTCGTCTGTTTCCAGGTGTTGTGTACCTGGTGGGCGTGGTCAGGCCGGGTCCCGCCCCTTCTCTTCAGGTGTGTGTCTGTGGTGTCACTGCTCTACTCCTCATTCCATTTCCTGCTCCTCTACTGCTACCAGCTGCCCTCCTTGCAGGAGGCGTGGCCCCCAAACCGCACCTCCGTCAGGTAACGCACCTTCACCATGTAACGCAACACACCTACATCAGGAAATACAGTTTTATCATGTAACACACCTCCACCATGTAACAAACCACCACCATGTAACAAACCACCACCAGGTAACACACCACCACCAGGTAACAAACCACCATGTAACAAACCACCACCATGTAACAAACCACCACCAGGTAACAAACCACCATGTCACAAACCACCACCAGGTAACAAACCACCATGTAACACACCACCACCATGTAACAAACCACCACCATGTTACACACCACCACCATGTAACAAACCACCATGTCACAAACCACCACCATGTAACACACCACCACCATGTAACACACCACCACCATGTAACAAACCACCATGTCACAAACCACCACCATGTAACACACCACCACCAGGTAACACACCACCACCATGTAACACACCACCACCATGTAACACACCACCACCAGGTAACAAACCACCATGTAACACACACCACCACCATGTAACACACCACCACCATGTAACACACCACCACCATGTAACACACCACCACCAGGTAACTCACCACCACCATGTAACTCACCACCACCATGTAACACACCACCATGTCACAAACCACCACCATGTAACACACCACCACCATGTAACACACCACCACCAGGTAACTCACCACCACCAGGTAACACACCACCACCATGTAACACACCACCACCATGTCACAAACCACCACCATGTAACACACCACCACCATGTAACACACCACCACCATGTAACACACCACCACCATGTCACAAACCACCACCATGTAACACACCACCACCATGTCACAAACCACCACCATGTAACAAACCACCATGTCACACACCACCACCATGTCACACACCACCACCAGGTAACTCACCACCACCATGTAACTCACCACCACCATGTAACTCACCACCACCATGTAACACACCACCACCATGTCACAAACCACCACCATGTAACACACCCACCACCATGTAACACACCACCACCATGTAACACACCACCACCAGGTAACTCACCACCACCATGTAACACACCACCACCATGTAACACACCACCACCAGGTAACTCACCACCACCATGTAACACACCACCACCATGTCACAAACCACCACCATGTAACACACCACCACCAGGTAACACACCACCACCAGGTAACTCACCACCACCATGTAACTCACCACCACCATGTAACACACCACCACCAGGTAACAAACCACCATGTAACACACACCACCACCATGTAACACACCACCACCATGTAACACACCACCACCATGTCACAAACCACCACCATGTAACAAACCACCATGTCACAAACCACCACCATGTAACACACCACCACCATGTAACACACCACCACCAGGTAACTCACCACCACCAGGTAACTCACCACCACCATGTAACACACCACCATGTCACAAACCACCACCATGTAACACACCACCACCATGTAACACACCACCACCAGGTAACAAACCACCATGTAACACACCACCACCATGTAACACACCACCACCATGTAACACACCACCACCAGGTAACTCACCACCACCAGGTAACTCACCACCACCATGTAACTCACCACCACCATGTAACACACCACCACCAGGTAACTCACCACCACCATGTAACACACCACCACCAGGTAACTCACCACCACCATGTAACACACCACCACCATGTAACACACCACCACCAGGTAACTCACCACCACCATGTAACACACCACCACCATGTCACAAACCACCACCAGGTAACACACCACCACCAGGTAACACACCACCACCAGGTAACTCACCACCACCATGTAACACACCACCACCATGTCACAAACCACCACCATGTAATACACCACCACCAGGTAACACACCACCACCATGTAACACACCACCACCATGTAACTCACCACCACCATGTAACACACCACCACCATGTCACAAACCACCACCATGTAACACACCACCACCAGGTAACACACCACCACCATGTAACACACCACCACCATGTAATACACCACCACCAGGTAACACACCACCACCATGTAATACACCACCACCATGTCACAAACCACCACCATGTAACTCACCACCACCATGTAATACACCACCACCATGTAATACACCACCACCATGTCACAAACCACCACCATGTAACACACCACCACCATGTAACAAACCACCACCATGAGGAGTCAGAGAAGGAACTTAATTACAGGTTGAGACAAACACAGACTTTCTTCACAACAACATGTTCCTGTAAATCAACAGTAGATCTCAGTCTTATTTCATTGACGGGTCAATTCATTAATGTGTTGATCGATTGATTGGTTTATGGTCTACTGATGGATGGTGCATGTCTCCACTGCAGTCTGTTTGGCTTGCTGCCCCTGGTCTCTGTGAACTGTTCTGCCCCCTGGAGGATGCAGGTGAACTCTGAGCTAAGCTGGTTTCACTTCACCAGTCCTTTGATGCTGATGCTGCTCTACCACACTGTGGCCACTCTGTGGAGGAACCAGGTGATGTCACGCAACACAGGATGACATCATACAGCATGTTAGAACTTCTGCTTATGATGTCATACAGTCATAATGTTACAGTATGATGTCATTTTATATATCAGATCTATTTCAAACATGTCAAAGATAATGCGTAAAGGAGCAGAAGAAGCAATGAAATGGCAGTAAACATGTTTAAAACAAGTTTTGGAAATCACTTTCCAAATGGAGTTGGCAGAGATAAACATCTGTATGGTCCTGCCAGTCAGGAAGGGACGGGAAGGGATGGTGAGAAGGAAAGACGCTCTAATTGGCTGAAGTGTGTCACATGTTTCTGCAGCTGATCGATGGCGTTGGGTGGTGGGGCATAGAGAGGGAGGAGTCAGCCATCAGCGGGAGCTGTGACATCATAACTGCCACCAGCAACTTGAGCGATGAGGTCGGCAGTGACATCACAGCGGAGGGACGGAGAGAGTCGTGGAGGAGAGCTCACGATCGTCCCGAGTGCCGAGGCGTACGGAAACAAAAAAATACATATTACGTTTTCATTCATTATTGTGATCATTTCATGAATACACAGAATTCAATTTTGTTGTTTAAAGTCCCCGACCTGTCTCTTGGTCCGTCTCTAGGTATCCTCCACCGATGACAGTCCCTCTGACGCGTTTGCCCCGTCTACCCAGAGCAAAGCATTTGAATTGGATGCTTACGCCGCGCCTCACTACTCTCTCAGCCAATCAGGTGAGTTTATGGGTTGAAGGATACTGTAGAGAGGTAGACAGGTATCCCACAGGACAGACAGGTACCATTGGGGACATGATGGTGTCATAGGACAGACAGTGACCTTCATGATGGCGGTTCTTATCTGTGTTTGATGCTGTAGACACGTTGGAGACGCGTGGAGAGGATGAAGAGGAGAGGAGGAGGACAACGATGAGAGAAGAGGAGGAGGAGGAGAGGAGAAGGGAGGAAGAGGGAGTCAGTGCTGCGTCTAGGGCGTTCACTTTCCTCCTCAAGCAGAGTTACATCTGTGCTCTGATTGCCATGATGGCGTGGCCAATCACATACGTGTCCTGGCTGACGTGTGTGCTGCTGCTGTGGTCGTGCGTCCTCTGGATGATGCGAGAGCGTCGCCGGTACACGCTGATGTCATCGCCCTGGCTGGTCGCCTACGGCAACCTGCTGGTCCTCCTGCAGTATGTCTACAGCTTCCCCCCCATCCGAGAAGTCCCGGGACTGTTCCCGAGGAAAGAAGATCCCTGCAGTGAGCTGGCCTCCAAGGTACTACTACTACTACTACTTGTACTACAACTACTACTTGTACTGATACCACTGTTGTTGTCGTTGCAGTTGTTGTGTCTCTTGACCTTCTGGTTGCTGCTGCGTCAGGCGCTAACTGAGAAGAGAGACAGACAGAGAGACAGACAGCTGTCTCACATCACCGTCCACACGTTGGGTAAGACATCTGTCTCACTACAAACATGTCTCATTACCTGGTCTGTCTCACTGCGCACATGTCTCATTACCTGGTCTGTCTCACTACAAACATGTCTCATTACCTGGTCTGTCTCACTGTGCTCATGTCTCATTACCTGGTCTGTCTCACTGCGCACATGTCTCATTACCTGGTCTGTCTCACTACAAACATGTCTCATTACCTGGTCTGTCTCACTGTGCTCATGTCTCATTATCTGGTCTGTCTCACTGCGCACATGTCTCATTATCTGGTCTGTCTCACTGCGCACATGTCTGATTATCTGGTCTGTCTCACTGCGCACATGTCTCATTACCTGGTCTGTCTCACTGTGCTCATGTCTCATTACCTGGTCTGTCTCACTGCGCACATGTCTCATTATCTGGTCTGTCTCACTGCGCACATGTCTCATTATCTGGTCTGTCTCACTGCGCACATGTCTCATTATCTGGTCTGTCTCACTGCGCACATGTCTGATTATCTGGTCTGTCTCACTGCACACATGTCTCATTACCTGGTCTGTCTCACTGCGCACATGTCTGATTATCTGGTCTGTCTCACTGCACACATGTCTCATTACCTGGTCTGTCTCACTGTGCACATGTCTCATTATCTGGTCTGTCTCACTGCACACATGTCTCATTATCTGGTCTGTCTCACTGTGCTCATGTCTCATTACCTGGTCTGTCTCACTGCACACATGTCTCATTACCTGGTCCGTCTCCCTCTTGTTTTACGTCCGTTAGAGGAGCAGCCGAGTGCCGATGAGGACGTGCAGGAGAAGGAGGAGGTGTCGTACGAGGAGGTGCTGCTCCTGCACACAGGAGGAGAAGGAGCGGTCAAGATGGAGGCCCTTGTTGCCGTGGTTACCAGGATGTTTGTCAAATACTGGATCTATGTCTGCGGAACAATGTTCTTCTTTGTTAGTTTTGAGGGAAGAATCGTCCTCTACAAAGTCATCTACATGGTTATGTTCCTCTACTGCGCCGCCCTCTACCAGGTAATACTGCAAGTACTGCAAGTACTACAAGTACTGCAGCTGTATGTCTCGCTGATACGACTCCTTAAAAACCTAAGAACTGGGATTTAGAGTTTAGATACTCAGGACTCTATCAAGCTGTGCCTTTACATACTTTGAATCTGTCTCTCTACCTGTCTTTCTCTCTGTAGTTGAACTATGAGCGTTGGCGTGCCATGCTCAGGGGTTTCTGGGTAGCCGTGGTGGTTTACTCCATGTTGGTTCTCATCCTGGTCTACACCTTCCAGTTCCCTTCGTCCCTCCACACCTGGAGCTACTACACCGGATTAAGTACTCACAGGTACTCAAGGACACAAACGAGTACACACAGGTACTCAAAGACACAAACGTGTACTAAAAGACACAAACGAGTACCCACAGGTACTGTCTCTGTCCATGTCCCTCATATCTCTGATGTCTGTAATATTTCTTCCATCTATAATGTCTCTAATGTCTCTCCTGTCTCTTCTCTCTCCATTGTCTTTACTGTCATTATTACCTGTCCAGGTTGGAGGACATTGGTTTGGAGAAGTTCTCGGTTCCCGTTCTCTTCACCAGGATCTTCATCCCTGCTGCGTTCCTCTTGGTACTCTCACATTTCCACAGAGACAGTGTGCGTCACATGTCATGTGGAAGTTGACTCCTGACCATGTTCCTCAGGTGTGCATCGTTCACCTGCATTACTTCCACAAGCCATTCCTGCAGCTGACCGACCTGAAGACTGTGGTGGACACGCACAACAGCACCATCACCAGGTAACACACAGCTCTACTTGCGGGTCAGAGGTCATAGAACTGGAGACAAGCCGTAATAACATTTGATAGTCCCCAGACCCTCTCAAAGGGTACTCAGATCTTCTGTGCTACGTACATGAATGAAGTTTATTATACTTCTTCTCACCTGTCTCTCTCTGCAGGCTGGTCCACTCCGACGGCAGCCTGTTCGACCTGTCGGTGTGTGAAACCCCTCAACTCCTCCTGGAGGCGGAGAAGAGCCGAGGACAGAGGGAGTGTGAAGAGGAGGAGACAGAAGAGAAATGGATAAAAGAGGAGGAGGACTACCCCTGTGTGTTTGAGAGGGAAACCCTGTCTGAGCATATCAAAGGTAGCTGCATAGACATCATCACACCTGGGACTCTTCCATACAGGAAGTTCACTCCTGTTCTCTCGTCCTCAGTGCTGGTCTCCTGGAGGTTGGTGGTGGACCGTCTCTCTGTTTTGTTCTTGCGCCTCCTCCTCTCCTTGCAGCGCCTGCAGCACCTTCTGTGGTGGATCCTGGAACTCCACATAGTTAAGATCGTCTCCTGCTACATCATCTGGGTCTGTGTAAAGGAGGTGAGATCTGTCTGTCTTTCAGTTTGACCTCTATAGGTGAGCGTGTAAAACCTGTCTGTCTGTCCCAATAGGTGTGTGTGTGTTGAACCTGTCTGTCTCTCTGCAGGTGTGCGTGTTTAACCTGCTGTTCGTGCTGTGTGTGGCCGTGGCTCTGCCCTACAGGGCGTGGCGCCCCCTGCTGTTAGGAGTCTGTACAGTTTGGACCTGTGTGGTGACTGTCTGTAAGATGTTGTACCAGCTCAACATTGTCCAGCCCTTCAGATACTCCTCCAACTGCACCATGGTAACCATGTCAACAACATCCATCCACACTGGCCAAATACCTGTCTGTCTGTTACCCCCCCAGAAAGCCTCCTGTAGCGGTACCATACCTGTCTGTCTCTCTGTAGCCAGGTAACTCCAGCGCCGACCTGTCTCGCTCTGTTCTGTACGCCGGTGCAGTTGACCCCGCCCAGTGGGTGGGGCTACGGAAGACTGACGGAAAACTGCTGGACTACCTGAGGGTGAGGAGTGACAAAGCAACTCTGATAGCCTAGCATCAGGCTACGCTGATGAAGTGAGCTCTTAGGATCTAGCATCTAGCTAACCAGTCTCCACATTATATGATGATGCTCATCACATAGCATCGCGCTAACCAGTCTAACCTGATGAAGTTGGGTCTGATAACGTAACAGCATGCTAATCTCTTTCTGCAGCATAACCTGATGATATTAGCGCTGTTAGCCTTTGAGGTAACAGTTTACAGACACCAGGAGCTCTACCGACTCCGACGTAACGAGGTTCCGCCCGCCACCAAAACGCTGTTTCATGACATCACCAGGCGCCACCTGGACGACAGCGTGCTAAGCTGTGTGAAGTACTTCCTCAACTACTTCTTCTACAAGTTTGGCCTGGAGGTGAGACACACACCAAGGTTAGCAATAAGCTAACATCTTCACGTTTAAAAATATTCCCACGCTCTTCCTCAGACCTGCTTCCTGTTGGCTGTGAACGTGATTGGCCAGCGGATGGACCTGTTCGCTGTAGGCCATGCCTTTGGTCTCATCAGTGTCCTATCAAAGCGGCGCAGGAGGCACATTGCCTCAGTGTGGCCCAAGTACTGCTACTTCCTCTCAGGGCTGCTATGTTTCCAGTACATTCTGTGTATCGGGTTCCCTCCGGCCGCCTGTAAAGGTACAAACAATGTGTGGGGATTATTACTTCATAATGAAGTTTATAAAACATTTTTATGCTAAGCTAGCCTAAGAGAGGCTGCGTCTGGACCACTAATACAATATCCTATGACTGTATTATTTTCAGATTTTAAACATTTTGTAGTACATTATAAGCTAGGATAACAGCTTCAGTTCTTCAAGTCATGCTAAGCTAAGCTAAATGGTGAATTTTAAACTCTTTTTGGTACTCACAGATTATCCATGGAGACCTCCGTCCTCCAACATGGACTCCAACGTGGTGAAGTGGCTCTTCCTACCCGATCACCTGACACCTCCAAACCCAATCTTCCTCCTCTGTAGGATCATCATCACCATCATCACCACCGTCTGAGATGATTTCCTGCTCCCCCTCATTATCTCCTCTTTCCTAATCTTTCAGATGACTTCTTGCTCCTCCTCGGTGCCTCTCTGCAGCTGCAGGTGTTTGAGGAAGAGCTCCGGTCGTCGGTTCAGATCCTCGCAGGAGACAACTGTGAGCTGGACGAGGATGACGAACAGGTTCCAGATGCAATCAGGCGACTCCGTCTCAACACAGGCCCTGACTTCATGCTGTGCAGGTAGCCCCCCGCCCCGTTCTCCTTATTTCTTTGTGTCTCATTATCCGTCTGACCTTTGCCCTCTTTGTATGCAGGTCTTACCTGGACATGATGAAGCTTATCATCTTCAGCTACATGTTTTGGTTTGTCCTCACCATCATCTTCATTACTGGGACTACTAGGTGAGTGGGCGGAGCCACTGTAATGTTAATACAATCAAGTATTTGGGGTCTTTTGTACGGGTTACCTGGTGACATGTTTCTACTCTCTGTTTGAGGATCAGTATCTTCTTTATAGGTTACTTCTTGATGTGATTCTACTTCCTGTTGCAGGATCAGTATCTTCTGTATGGGTTACCTGGTGGCGTGTTTCTACTTCCTGTTGGTTGGCGGAAATCTGCTGCTGAAACCAGTGAAATCCATCTTGGTGTACTGGGATTGCCTAATTGGCTACAACGTTTTCGTCATCACTATGAAGAACATCCTGTCGGTAAGATGCATCATCATCATCATCATCATCACCCTCTCTGAGTCAAACCGTCTCAATGTCTCCACCTGTCTGTCTGTCTGGTCAGATCCTGGCCTGTGGTTTCATCAAGTCGTTGGTGTCAAACCACTGCTGGCTGATTCAGCTCTTCAGTCTGGCCTGCACCATCAAAGGGTACACCAAACGTAGGTGTTTACTCCCCGCCTGCCTGTCTGTCTGCCTGCCTGTCTGCCTGCCTGTCTGCCTGCCTGCCTGTCTGTCTGTCTGCCTGTCTGCCTGCCTGCCTGCCTGCCTGCCTGTCTGCCTGTCTTGCCTGCCTGCCTGTCTGCCTGCCTGTCTGTCTGCCTGTCTGTCTGCCTGCCTGCCTGCCTGTCTGTCTTGCCTGCCTGCCTGCCTGCCTGCCTGCCTGTCTGCCTGCCTGTCTGTCTGTCTGCCTGCCTGTCTGCCTGCCTGCCTGCCTGTCTGTCTGTCTGCCTGTCTGCCTGCCTGTCTGTCTGTCTGTCTGCCTGTCTGCCTGCCTGCCTGCCTGCCTGTCTGTCTTGCCTGCCTGCCTGCCTGCCTGTCTGCCTGCCTGTCTGTCTGCCTGTCTGTCTGCCTGCCTGCCTGTCTGTCTTGCCTGTCTGTCTGCCTGTCTGTCTGGCCTGCCTGCCTGTCTGTCTTGCCTGCCTGCCTGCCTGCCTGTCTGCCTGCCTGTCTGTCTGCCTGTCTGTCTGCCTGCCTGCCTGTCTGTCTGTCTGTCTGTCTGCCTGTCTGCCTGCCTGCCTGCCTGCCTGTCTGTCTGTCTGTCTGTCTGTCTGCCTGTCTGCCTGTCTGGCCTGCCTGCCTGTCTTGCCTGCCTGTCTGCCTGCCTGCCTGTCTGTCTGTCTGTCTGTCTGTCTGCCCGGTGTTTACCACTCATAACTTCCTGCAGCGGAGCAGCAGAGCAGTAAGCAGTGTGAGTTGCCTAGCGACGAGGCCGGCATCATTTGGGACGGCGTTTGCTTCTGTTTCCTGTTGCTTCAGAGGCGGGTCTTCAGGAGTCAGTACTTCCTGTGTGTGGTCCTTGACCTACAAAATACACAACTGCTGGCCTCCAGGTACACAATCACACACCTGAACAGATGTTGAGGAACGGACATGTGGTGACACGTTGATGTGTGTGTGTGCGTTAAAGGGGTGCGGAGCTCTTTGAGGCGTCCACAGTGAAAGCTGTCAGAGCGAGGCTAGAGGTGGAGAAGACCTCCATGGACCTTCTGAAGAGGCAGTAAGACACGCAAAGTAGTTCAGAGGGTCAAAGCACTGAGACAAGTTTCACCTGGGACCAGATGTTGATGGACACACCTGTCCGCCGGTGAACCACTTCTTGTCTCCCATTTGCTTCAGGATGGAACGAATAAAATCCCGACAGAAGAAGTTCCGCAAAGGAAAAGAGAAATTGTTGAGTTTGACCCAAGGCAGCTTCTGCACCGAAGGTTTGTTGTTGCGAAGTAAGCAAATGTTCAGCGCGAAGGGAGCGAAGCCAATAAATCGCCTTTTCGTCCCGGCGCTGTCTAGCGAAAGCCAATCGGCGTTGAGATGCTCCGCTCGTCATAACCGCCGTACTGCTGCCAAAGCCTCAATACACTTTATGAAAGTCACTGGAGACACACACAGCACAGACTGACATAGTGTTTGTTGCCATGGTGGACGATAACTGTCTTTACGGAGACAAGCTGCAGAGATAAGCCACGCCCCCTTCCGGCGCCTATGAAGCGGATGAAGGAGACGCAAATGCAGACAAATGAATGAATGAATTAAACTAATTGGGCGATTAAATCATGGCGAGAATTCACTTTGCTTTTGGTGTGAACGCAACATGAGGTGTACATTCGTTGTCATGGTGATGGCTGTCAGTCGCCAGACAATTTGACGTGAGTGTCTGTTATGTAGATCAGGAGAAGAGGAAGGGGCGGGGCCAGGCGAAGTGGTGGAGACCCTGGGTAAACCACGCCTCCAGTGAGTCACATGACCTCTGACACAATCACTCTCTCACCTGTCAGTCACTCTGTTACTGTCTGTAGGTCTGACCTGTCTGTCTGCCCGCAGTGGTGAGGAGCGGTGATTACTACCTGTTTGAGACAGACAGTGAGGAGGACGAGGAGGAGGACGAGGACGAGAAGAAGAAAGAAAAGCTACCCGAGAAATCAGCCTTTCAGGTGAGCTCTCACAAAGATCTGAAACACAACAAAGAAATGAGAAAGTTTGACCAAAAGAGAGTGAAAGTGATGAAGAGTGATGAAGATGCTGTCTGTCCGTCTGTCTCTCGCTCGCAGTTTGTGTATCACGCCTGGATAACTGATTCCAGAACAGCAATGAGAGCTCGCACCAACCAGGAGAAACTCTGGAAGAGCAGGAAGGAGGAGAAGAGAGAAGGTGAGGAGGAGGAATAGGAAGAAAAGAGGAGGGAGAGGAATTGAGGAAGAAGATACACTAACTGCTCCACCTCTCCCGCAGCTTTAGGGATAGAAGTGACAGAGGACACTGAGGAGGATGGAGAAGGAGAGGAGGAGGAGA
The DNA here is from genome assembly GCA_014132575.2 of Gasterosteus nipponicus. Taxonomy (NCBI): domain Eukaryota; kingdom Metazoa; phylum Chordata; class Actinopteri; order Perciformes; family Gasterosteidae; genus Gasterosteus; species Gasterosteus nipponicus. The sequence goes on from BMAF01000017.1 coordinate 15,535,631, forward strand.
AAGCGGAGGAACCTGGTTGGAGTCCTTTGTGATAATTGTACCAGAAGCACTCAGACTCAGCAACTACAGCTCCCATGATGCATAGCTGTCTCTTACAATCGTGTGTTTCAGACACTGTGCTGCGTCGGTTCTCCGGCACCTTGCGGTTCTGTTGGGTTCTGCTGTCCGCTCTGCTGGACTCTCTGACTGCCTGGCTCAGCGGTCTGTGTCAGGAGCACATCGACATCTCCACCGTCCTCCGCATCGAGCGCTGCATGCTGACGCAGCAGGCCAAGCAGGTGCAAAGCGACGGCAGCCGAGTTGGAACTACAAAGAGGGAGGAGTTGTGTTGATGCGTTGCTTCTTTCTTGTTTGTTCAGGGTAACGTTCCCACCAGAGAGGCGATCCACGTCTACTACCAAGAGCAGATGATGAGAGCCTCCAGAGAGTCAGGCCTGAACGACAGTTCCCATGAGGCCGAGCGGCAGGCCTCGGCAGAGAGAAGATGGGAGGAAGAAGAGTCGGTGAGTTCTGATGCTGATGAGAGTAGTCCACAAAAACCCAAACCATCAAGACCACCATCGGGAGGAGCTCCACTTCCTCTACCAGAACAACAATCAGGCAAAGATGATTCAGATGAACCATCTTCAGGACTTGAACCAGACAGAGTAAGAGCAGCATCATTGGAAGATGACCCAGAAGGCCTGGTGAATAGAATCCGTCAAAGACGGCGACCCAAACTGACCCGGATGGAGAGAGTTGGAGCTTCATCGTCCTCCTCATCTTCAGAGGACGATGGTGACGAGCAGATGAGGTGTGGAGAAAGAATACGATGATGATAAGTGTTCCGCTAGATGCTTCCCACCTGATTATTTCGCTTTCTGTTTTAACAGAGCTGAAGAATCAAAGCCGACTCAGACCAGCGCCTCCTCCCCTACCTCCCTCTCCTCCCTCCTCCCCCCCCCCTCCTACAGCCTCGCTCTGGGCCTGGAGCTGCAGGTGGAGGAAGAGACCGAGGAAGGATTCGGGAAGCGCTTTCACCAGAGTGACATCCTGTCCGACTCGGCCTCCACTTCCTGTCCAGCGGCGTCTCGCGCTCAGGAGCTGACGGCCAGCGAGCTGCTGCGGAGCAGGTGAGTCCCAGCTGACATCCTCCGCCCGCCACCTGCTGGAGGTTCACGCTGAGTTTCCCTTTGTCTTCCAGGACCTTCTATGACCAGGAGCTGGAGGCGTCAGACCGTTTCTACAGTGACCAGCCCCAGCTGCTCCAGCTGTGCTACGCTCTTTACAATATCCTGGCGGCCAGGTGAGCTCTGGTCCGCAGGCGAGTCCTCGGATCCCTCTAAAGCTGCTAAGATACTCACACAGTCCTTGCATCAGGTCGGAAACCGTGTGCTACCTGGTCATCGTGCTGAACCACATGGTGTCGGCCAGCTGTCTGACCTTGGTACTTCCTGTTCTGGTCTTCCTGTGGGCCACACTGTCCGTCCCTCGACCCAGTAAGACCTTCTGGATGACGGCCATCATCTACACCGAGGTTCTGTCACAACTTTGTTTCAAACATTCAGTCATGTGTCCACAGGTGGTCGGTGGTTTGCACTAAATCTGTCTACTTGTCCATGTACCTGTCTCTGTCCTCAGGTCACCATCGTCATCAAGTATTTCTTCCAGTTTGGTTTCTTTCCGTTCAACCAGAAGCTGGAGGTAGATCGCTCCAAACCGTTTCACCCTCCAAACATCCTTGGGGTGGAGAAGAAAGAGGGCTACGTCCTGTATGACCTCCTACAGCTTCTTGCTTTGTTCCACCACAGAGCCATACTCAAGGTAAGAAGATCTAGATTATAGAGCCACACTCAAGGTAAGAAGATCTAGATCATAGAGCCATACTCAAGGTAAGAAGATCTAGATCATAGAGCCATACTCAAGGTAAGAAGATCTAGATTATATAGCCATACTCAAGGTAAGAAGATCTAGATCATAGAGCCATACTCAAGGTAAGAAGATCTAGATCATAGAGCCATACTCAAGGTAAGAAGATCTAGATCATAGAGCCATACTCAAGGTAAGAAGATCTAGATTATAGAGCCATACTCAAGGTAAGAAGATAAGAAGATCTAGATTATAGAGCCATACTCAAGGTAAGAAGATCTAGATCATAGAGCCATACTCAAGGTAAGAAGATCTAGATTATAGAGCCACACTCAAGGTAAGAAGATCTAGATTATAGAGCCATACTCAAGGTAAGAAGATCTAGATCATAGAGCCATACTCAAGGTAAGAAGATCTAGATCATAGAGCCACACTCAAGGTAAGAAGATCTTAAATATAAATGATGATCTTGTTCATCAGTGCCACGGACTTTGGGACCAGACTATCACCATGGAGGCCGACGCCATCCATCCTCATGGCAAATATAAATGATGATCTTGTTCATCAGTGCCACGGCTTTGGGACCGATCCCATGGAGGCACGCCATCCATCCTCATGGCAGCGCACCCACGGCTTTGCCGACCGCCACGCGCCGAGGGCGGAAACGGACGACCTCCAGTTCCACCCAGCAGCGCTCTCCTGCAGGTAGAATCAGAGACAGCTGAAAGCAACAAGGTGAGGCTTCCACCTCCACCCGATGGAGGTGAGGAGACCTCGGGAGCGTCTTTATGCAGACAACGTGGTTCTGTTGGATCTTTGACTCGTCAGCTCTCATCCTGACCTTTTCAGTTGAGGGTGATAAAAGTTTCCTTCGCAGCCTAAAGCCTGATTTTTTTAAACGGACATGTTCACCATCCCTTTGGATTGTGTCTCTGCTTGATTAAATATGTCCATCGCACTTCACGACTCAAAGATGAATTAGCCGCTGCGGTAAACGAATGCACTCGTTCACGTAGAAGCACCGTTGACCTTTCCTCCGTCATCCTCTTGCTCTCAGGAAGCGAGACTTCCAGAGCTCAGCGGCCCGGCAGGTTGGATCTGCTGCTGGAGAAACTCCGAGAGCTTTCCATCAGAGCCAAGAAGGTCTCCGTCAGCAGGTAGAGCAACCTGGCAACTAACCAGGGTCCGGTGAAACAAAGGGACATTTAATGTGAACCCAGTTCATTACTCATCGTCAGTGGATTCTATTAGGACCACAAAACATAACAAGAAAGGAGAAATACTTATAACTATAAATACATTTGTCACTTTTGGGTTAGGGTTACCCTCGTCGTATTAGTGTTTTTGTGCTCAGATGAAAACATTTAAATCTGGTACAAGAATAATGTTTATTATCTGGCATGTTTAATGAATCCCCTCATTTAACTCGATGCTCTAAAGATGAAGATGTGACATCAACATGAGGTGCTAATAACTCTCTCTGCTTCAGGTGTTTGTCTCTTTACCGTCCCGTCCTTCACTTCTTCAGAGCTCTCATCCAACCAGAATACAGCGCCGTCACCGATGTTTACGTCCTCATGTTCCTCGCCGACACCGTCGACTTCATCATCATTGTCTTCGGCTTTTGGGCCTTCGGAGTAAATTCAGAGGATTTACTGATTTCATGCACTCGCGATTCACTGGGAAACTTCTGTTTATTTGGTTCATTCTATTATATTTACTTCTCTTGTGTTATATTGATTTATTGCTTTTATTCTGTATTATACAGAAACACTCTGCGGCTGCTGACATCACTTCCTCCCTCTCAGAAGACCAAGTTCCTGAAGCGTTCTTGGTGATGGTTCTGATCCAATTTGGTACGTCTGCCTGTCTGCCTGTCTGCCTGTCTACCTGTCTACCTATCTACCTGTCTCACCATCCATCTGTCTGTCTTGTCTACAGGCACCATGGTGATAGACCGGGCTCTGTACTTGAGGAAGACCGTTTTGGGGAAACTAGTCTTCCAGGTGATTTTGGTTTTTGGGATTCACTTCTGGATGTTCTTCATCTTGCCGACGGTCACTGAGAGGTGGGTCCTCTAAGCCCGCTGTCTCATTAGCATAATAAGCTCTGTCTATGTGTCTGTAAGACCCTCTGTCTGCCTGTCTGTCCCTCAGGCGGTTCAACCAGAACCTGGTGGCTCAGCTCTGGTACTTTGTTAAGTGTGTTTACTTCGGCCTGTCGGCCTATCAGATCCGATCTGGATACCCAACACGAGTTCTGGGAAACTTCCTGACGAAGAGCTACAACTACCTCAACCTCTTCCTCTTCCAGGGGTGAGTCCAGCTGTTCAGCCTAGCTTAGCACTAAGGCTAAAAGTAAGTGGAAGGTATCAACCCAGCTTAACAATAAGCTCTGACCTAACTGTCTGTCTCTCATTCTGTCTCCCCCCTTGTCTGTCTCTTTACTCCTCCATCCACCTGTCCGTCTCTCTACCTGTCTGTAGTTTCCGTCTGGTCCCCTTCCTGACGGAGTTGAGGGCGGTGATGGACTGGGTGTGGACAGACACCACGTTGTCTCTGTCCTCTTGGATCTGTGTGGAGGACGTGTACGCCCACTGCTTTGTCTTAAAGTGCTGGAGGGAGTCTGAAAAGGTATATGTCTCTGTGTGTATATATGTAATGTATGTATATGTTGTGTGTATTTGTACACAGGGGTACCCTGTTCAAGAAGAAGCTTGTACATGTGAATGTTTTTGTGTATATTTGTACACAGAGGTACCCTCAGCCCCGGGGACAGAAGAAGAAGCGTGTGGTGAAGTACGGGATGGGCGGTCTTATCGTGCTGCTGCTGATTTGCATTGTCTGGTTTCCACTGCTCTTCATGTCGCTCATTAAATCCGTCGCCGGCGTCGTCAACCGACCGATCGACGTCTCTTTGACCATCACATTGGGAGGCTTTCAGGTAGGGTGACCTGTACCACGCACACCTGTGCCACAAACACCTGTACCAGGCACAACTATACCACACACAACTACACCATAAATACCTGTATACCACAAACACCACAAAACACCTGTACCACGCAAATACCTGTACACCTGTGCCACACAACTATACCACAAACACCTGTACCACGCACACCTGTGCCACACACAACTATACCACAAACACCTGTACCACGCACCTCTATTAGCAGTACTAGGAGTACTTGTAATAGTACTACCCTGACCTGCTCTTGTGGTTCACAGCCCATCTTTACCATGAGTGCACAGCAGAATCAACTCAAAGATCTGACGGAGGAAGACTTCACCTCCTTCACCAGCTCCTACAGCTACACACCTGTAAGTACCTAAGTACAGAACTGCAGTTCTGGTGCTAAAGCGCATAGTTTGATGCCAGGGTGTATATCCCAGAGTGCCTTGCAGTTCCTGGAGGCCTATGCTCATGAGGACGTGACGGTGGCGGAGCTGCAGGGCAGCAGTAACTCTCTGTGGACCATCAGCCCCCCCAGCAGGCAGTACCTGAGCCAGGTGCTCCGTCTGGACCACTTCCCCCTGACGCTGTCCTGGACTGTTCAAAGGTCAGCTTCAGTTTACTGATCAATAATTAATAAATTATGCAATGTGATTGGCCTCCACGTCATGACTTTCATCTAAAAAGTATATCGTCAAAAAAGCGAATTGCATGGAAGTACTATTTTGCAGCTGTAGTATTAGCAGTAGTAGTAGTATTATCTGATCAATGGTCAATCACTGTGTGTAGTACTTTGTTTTAACAGGAACCTGAGTCTGGGGGCAAAGGCAGAGCTTGCGTCAGGTAAACATGTGACCTACCTGGACGATCAGACTCGCCTCGAGCTGATCCAGCTGCTGAACGGGACGAGGTCACTTCCTGTGTGAGTACAGGGGGCGGAGCCTTGAGTCTGGGTGTGTGTTACTGCTGGAGTTGTGTTGTGAAGTGTGTGTGTTTTCAGGGTCATACAAGAAGTGTTTCCGTGTTTCATTCGAGCCCCGAGCGACTCCAACTCCAAACCCATCGAGCAGCTCTACAAAGGTTTACTAATACGATGATAATACTACTAATCGAAAAGACTACAGCTCTATTTTGTTTATTACATTTAAATTGACATATTATAGAACTTATATAAGGGATCATAAACCATTCTGAATGTTCACATTCTGATTATAATTCGAATTACTAATATAAAAATGATAAAACAAACAACATAAACTACTAATGCTACTGTAGTACTCTGCTAACAACTAGTTCTGCTCTCTTCTCTGGTCCAATCAGACGACCACTACATGGACATCTTGCTGGCCCTGGAGCGGTCGACCAATCAGAGCCGGGAGATCCAGGACTGGTGGATTGTCGACCAACCAGGTGCCACTCAGGTTCCTATTGAAGGCGGATCCCTGTTGAATGACAGGAGGGAGGCGGGGCTTCAGCTGTTTGTGTTCAGCGATAAAGTCAGTCCTCCGAGTCTGGGCTTCCTGGCTGGATACGGGTACACAACATTACCTTCAAGTACTGCAGTACCTGTAGTATTAATACTACTGAGGCTCTAGTACCTGTATTATTATCACTGCAGAACCTGCAGTATCAATACTGCAGTACTTGTAATATCGTCACTGCAGTAGCTGTAGTATTAACACTGCTGACACTGTCGTGTTCCTCCTGCAGCATTATGGGTCTCTATGCGTCGGTGGTCCTGGTCATCGGGAAGTTCGTGCGGGAGTTCTTCAGCGGGATCAGTCACTCCATCATGTTTGAGGAGCTGCCGTGTGTCGACCGCATCCTCAAGCTCTGCACTGACGTCTTCCTGGTACTCCTGAGAGGAAACTCAGTGTGAGCTCCACAACACGCTGAGGGGGTTTTCTCCGATCTCATTGGCTGTTCTCTGTTCCAGGTGAGAGAGACAGGTGAGCTGGAGTTGGAGGAGGAGCTCTACGCCAAGCTCATCTTCTTGTATCGTTCCCCGGAGACTCTGATCAAATGGACGCGGCGATGACCTCATCGATGGACACGGGCCTGATTGTCATTGTGACCCAGAGTGACGTCACAAACTGTGACATCCCGGACCGTCCTCGCGAATATGTGGATGGAACCATCAGTGAGAGAATACTTGCTGAATTTTAAGTTGAAGGTTTTCACAGATGTTTCTCTCTGTGACCAATGGGGGCTGTCAGGGGGGGCGGAGCTAACCTTCTGATGAAATCCACTCAATAACTTCAGCGCCCGCCAAACATTTCCTATTTATCAATCGACACTCAGCTGCTCTCACTTGTCTCTGTGGAGAGATGTTCTGGTGGTCGTTGCTATGCTAAGCCAAGATATGCTAAGCTAAGCTAAACTAATTGTAGGCTACCTAAGAAAGGTGTGAGATTAGCCGGAGATCAATAAAGCCTTGAACTGTTCATAGAGTCACCACATGACTCCGGAACCCTAACCCTAAACCCTAACCCTAACCCGGATTCACACAGAATATTTAGTCAAAGTCGTCTTCGTCTTGTTCTAATGACACAAAACTGGAAGTAGATGCAGCACGTCCAGGAACTACGTGTCGTTGGGTTGTGGTTTATAGTAAATGAGTTCAGATCACGGCTTTCTGACTGAATATAATACCTGTAAACTATAAATGTTTCTTCTGTGAATACTTGAAACTAAAATACAGAATAAAATACATTTGTTTACCTGACAGTCAGCTGTTTGTTGTAGCTTCTCTTACCAGAGACTACTGGACCAGACCAGGACCCAGACACCAGAGACTACTGGACCAGACCAGGACCCAGACACCAGAGACTACTGGACCAGACCAGGACCCAGACACCAGAGACTACTGGACCAGACCAGGACCCAGACACCAGAGACTACTGGACCAGACCAGGACCCAGACACCAGAGACTACTGGACTAGACCAGGACCCAGACACCAGAGACTACTGGACCAGACCAGGACCCAGACACCAGAGACTACTGGACCAGACCAGGACCCAGACACCAGAGACTACTGGACTGGACCAGGACCCAGACACCAGAGACTACTGGACCAGACCAGGAGACTACTGGACCAGACCAGGACACACCAGAGACTACTGGACTAGACCAGGACCCAGACACCAGAGACTACTGGACCAGACCAGGACCCAGACACCAGAGACTACTGGACTAGACCAGGACCCAGACACCAGAGACTACTGGACCAGACCAGGACCCAGACACCAGAGACTACTGGACAAGACCAGGACCCAGACACCAGAGACTACTGGACCAGACCAGGACCCAGACACCAGAGATTACTGGACTAAACCAGGACCCAGACACCAGAGACTACCGGACCACATTGGGAGTGACACAGTCACAGACATACTTTTAGCAGTAAATATGTTATATTTGGATTTATTGGTAGAGATGTTTAGAGAGAGACAAATATTTCATAGGCTGATTGTAATTGCAAGCATGTTCAGTTTTCAGTGGAAGCAAACATTTAAAACCATCAAACCTCTGGGTTATGCTCTTGTTTATTTTGAACAGCGTCATGCTGATGGAGATGTTTAGTCGATTACTTATATATTAATTGATTAATGCCGTTAAAAAAGGTCAGTAATCTTTTGAGGGAAATATATTCATTTCCCAGGTTGAATAAAGGAAGACGTGCATCAGCTTTACAAACAGTCTGTGAGGAAGTCAGTGGCTCCATTCATTCACCAGGAATAACTCAAATATTACTCCTAGCACAGGGAAACAGTCTCAAAACATTCCCTGGTGTCTGAGCAGACAGTTTGAAGGCCCACTCATTTATCTGGAAGACTCCTTATTGCTTCACGTTGTCTCCGTTCATCCAGAACACTGCTGGTGTCATTAACGGTTTGTGCTGTCGATCCAGGAGTCAGCTCCTGATTGGTCAACCTCCTCATCCCGCCTCCTTTTGCGTCAGTCCTGATCCTCAGCTTCTCCCTGTTGGAGTAACTCCTGTGTGACGTCACCTCACCTGACCTCTGTGATGTCACTTGTCCTCTGCATCAGTCAGTTTGCTATGGCCAGTCGGCAGGCTCCCCCTCCTGCAGGGGGGCGCTGGAGTGGACGAGGAAAAGGAGAGGAGTTGAGACAGGGAGGAGGTCGGAAAGGAGGAGGGGGGGTGAGTGAGCAGGAGGAGTGGATCAGCAGCGCTTCCCGGTGGAGACTGGAGGAGCTGCAGGAACCTTGGAAGGCTCTTGAGGAGCAGAGAGGAGGAGGTTGACATGCAGGCTCCTCCTCCCCCTGCTGCCTTTGGTTTCCCTCCTCCCTCCTTCGCTCCTCCCTCGCTGCCGTGGACCAGCCCCCTGCCCGGGCTGAGTGCCTCCTGGGAGGGGCTGTGGAGCGAGGGCGGCGCAGTGGTAAGCTGAATGAGCTGAGCACCTCCTTCTGTGGGACGTTCCAGCAGGGGGAGAGGTGGGGGGGGCTGAAGCTGGGGGGGGGTCTGTGGCAGCACGAGGAGGGGGGGTGGAGAGCGTTCTCAGAAATAGTGAACACTGCCTCGCCTCCTCCCTCTCCTCCGCCTCCCTCCCTGTGGTTCAGCAGGGAGGCGGGGTACGCCCTGGGTTTAGCCTCCAGGCTCCTTGATTGGACGTAGTTAACAAGGCCGTTGAGGGGATTGGAGGAGGTGTGCTTGCGGAGGCCGTGGAGGTCAATGACGGTGGAGTAGATGTCCCGCAGGTTGATGACTTTCGTCTTTTTGTCGCGGTTTTCGTGCAGCGCGGCGTTCGCACAGATGAAAAGGAAGATCCCGATGCCCATGATGAGAGGTCCAAAAACTTTCAGCCTATCAGAGTACACACGTACCTGTGGAGACATTTAATACAAAGTCCATCAGAGCAGGTGTGTGTGCGTGCTCATATATAACGCTTTGTTTACCTGTGGAGGAAATCCTCCAGAAAGCCTCCTGGAAGACGTCCAATTGTCCCGTTTATGGTTTCCGTTCGGTTGAAACCATCATCTCCTCTTTCTCCTCCTCCGTCTCCTTCCTCTCCTTGGAGTCTCATGGCCTCCTCTCCTCCCTGGAAGCAGTAAGAAAAACAAAAGACCTCGTTCAGGGTCTGGTGAGAGGAAGGCGGTTTCCGGATGAGGAGACAGTGGATCTCACCTGAGCCTCGGCAGCTGTGGACCTGCTGGAGGACAACGAGGCCATGGCTGTGGCCTCCTGCAGCCGAGCGCTGAAGAAGAGTCCGTCTCTGGGCCAGTAGCCCAGGACCGCCATGACCACGCCCGCCAGCAGGACCAGGACGCCCAGCGCCGCCACCAGGCCCGGGACCGAAAACAGTTTCAGCTTCCCCTTCACCACCACCACTTCGTTTCTCCTGGTGGGGCAGGAAGTGACATCATAGTGTATACGCCGCTGAAACTCAGACTTAATGTGTGTGTGTTACCTCTTGTTCTTGTTTTTCCTCTTGTGTGTGTTTGCTTTGTGTGGTTTCGACCTCAGTGAGTCCTGTCGGCGTGCGTTGATCCGCAGGAGGCCGCCAGTTGCAATCATCACCACCCACCAATCAGACGGTAGCTAAGCAGGCTAAGCCCCGCCCACTGCCACCTCACCTGGACTCAGTCACCAACTTCCTGCAAGACAGACGGGTAGAGGAAAAAGCTGGACCCTGCACCTCCAGTCACCAGTCCGTCAAGCTCCTGAAGTTTGCAGATGACACCACCCTCATTGGACTGATCTCTGGTGGGGACGAGTCCGCCTACAGGTGGAGTCTGACCATCTGGTGTCCTGGTGCAGTCAGAACAACCTGGAGCTCAACGCTCTGAAGACAGTGGAGATGGTTGTGGACTTCAGGAAGAACAGAGCCTCACCCTCCCCCATCACCCTGTGTGACTCCCCCGTCACTATTGTGGACTCCTTCCGTTTCCTGGGCTCCATCATCACCCAGGACCTCAAGTGGGAGCTGAACATCAGCTCCATCACCAAGAAGGCTCAGCAGAGGTTGTTCTTCCTGAGGCAGCTGAAGAAATTCAACCTGCCAAAGACGATGATGGTCCACTTCTACACGGCCATCATGGAGTCCATCCTCTGCTCCTCCATCACCGTCTGGTACGCCTGCAGCCACAGCCAAGGACAAGGGCAGGCTGCAGCGTGTCCTCCGCTCTGCAGAGAGGCTGATCGGCTGCAATCTGCCGTCCCTGCAGGACTTGTTCGCTTCCAGGTCTCTGAAGCAGCTAAAAAGATGGTAGCCGACCCCTCCCACCCCGACAAAACCTGTTTGTGCCCCTTCCATCTGGCAGGAGGCTGAGGTCCATCAGGACCAAGACCTCATCAACGGAGCCGGTCCCCCACTGACTGACTCTGACATCCCACCAGTCACTCCCTTCACTCCACATGCACCTGTCACTTTCGTATACACACAACACAGATGTGTAGAGTATGACTTTCTGTTCGCTGGTGCACTTTATCTGCCCCCGGATTGAAAGTGGAAGCTGGTTCCACTAAAGAGGAGCTTGATAACTGAAGACTCCATCCTACTTTTTAAGACTAAACAAGTAACCAGCATGTATGGTGTTACAAGCTCTTTAAGATAAGACGCTGCCTTGTAGGTGAGAAGTACCTTAAATTCTATTCTTAGTGATTTGATCCCTTTCCTTAGTTCTTGTTAATACACGTGCTGCAGCATTCTGAATCAACTGGAGAGACTTAAGAGATTTAAGAGCAGCCTGATAACAAAGAATTACAGTAGTCCAGTCTAGACGTGTAAACATCTGAGAGTTAGAGTTCTGTTTGATCAGGATATGTCCTTTAAGGTTACACAAGACATCCTCAAAGAGACGCTGTCCATAGACCTTCCCTTTGTGACCATGAAGTCTCACAAAAAGTGCTGCAGCGCCTCCAAACATCCATTGCAACTAATTATATATTGATCAGTATATCAGTACTGAACACAAGTCAATAATAATGTACAGAGAGATGACGTAGAAGACAAGATGGTATTGATCAGCAATAGTAATCAGCCATACCTTCACACACACACACACACACGTCACAGAACAACAAGGGCAGTATTGATCAGTATCTTTTAGCATTGACCATCATCGATGATCGCACAACAACACCAAATAGAATTAGAATGAGACCTCACCGATGGAGCTCCAGTCGCTTCATGTCTCTGATCTGCTGCTCCAATGCGTCTCTCTCTCTCTCCACTTGAATTTAAAGTGTTTAATTAGTGTTCATCGGTCAGCAGTTGAATTTGAGCTAAACTTTCTGATGACTGATGTTGAATCCTTCATGCTGGAAAGCGGATTAGGAGATAATTGTGAGGAAGGTCAGTCTCTTCATTCCACTCGGTCGCTGTGGATTCGCTGTGAATCCTCCTCTCTATCCCGTGATTCCTGGACGCTGCTGTTGCTAGGAGACACAGGCAGAGCCACTGCACCATTTGGAGTATCTTTTCTGTGCGTCTCTGAGGACGTTTGTCCCTGCTGACACTAAGGTGTAGAGCAGTGCATTGTGGGAACGACACAATCAGGTAGGACTAGACGTCTCGTGAAGGTAGACCAACCGGTCAGGTTATCTACGGATCAGGTTCTCTTAGGATCAAGTTGTTTACTGATCATAGCAATACTGGTTAAAAGGTCAAATGTCACATCAACATTTAAGCTTCAAAGAAACTTTATTTATCTTAATGAACACTGACAGAAACAGCAAAGAAAACATCACACTGACAAGTGCAGCAGAGCTCCGCCTCTTAGACATCACAGTGACATCATCGAGGAGGAGGAGTCAGGGCAAACTCCCAGCAGGACAAAGATACAAATATAACTATTCATATACTTTAAAATAATCTATAGAGATACATGAGATACTCTTCATAACACTACAGATGATACGTAAATATAAAGCTGACGTCTCCCTTCACAAACTGACCAATCCCAACAGAGGAGGCGGGACTTCTACCATTGGTCACGTGACAGGAAGTGACGGACCAGCATCCAATAATCTGAGAAGTAGAATCCTGAGTTCCTGAGGTGAGAAGGTCACCTTTTTGCTGTCTTTAAAGTGTCATTACAGTGGGGGCGGAGCCACGTGTGATGTCATCGAGCCCTTACATTCATAAACAACGAGTAGCAGAGCTTCTGGTTCATCTATGTGTCTTATAATAAAACAAGTACCATAATCAGATCAGATTATCATAATTAAAGATGCTTATTCATGTATTCATAAGATCCTTTCAGGTTAACATGAGACATTTTCTTATTTCTTCTCGTAGTTCTTAGCTCATAGTTATGAATATATTTTCATTATTATATTATGGCTTTTCATTCTGAAAGTATTAACATTTTTCTAGTTCTGCAAACTGGTTTCTTGTGAATATAAAGTTGTTAACAAAAATATATTTTCATCCCGCAAAAATATATTTTCACAAACCCAGAAACATTATTCATAACAAATTGTCACAAAATCGATAAGATTCCCTGTGTTTTAGTGTTTTTAAGGGTCGCAGCTAATCAGCTGGCAGCATTCGTGTGTTCAAACAATTAGAAAACAACTGTTTTTTCAGTTGAAGGTATTTCTTCTGGTTTAAAATGATTTTCTTCAGTGGCGGAATGGGGCTGCTGTGAACTTCGTCCTCGCTTTCTTTCTTTTTCATGAGCGTCACATGACGGGATCATCAGGAACTAAAATCTGCTTGACGATTGGATGAAAAGTGAAGAGAGGTGGTGTCGTATTGTGATTGGCAGCAATCCTCGGCGGGTGATTGGCTCTGGTCCTCGGCGTGTTTAAACATAAGGATGGAGTTGAAAATTTTGAGGGCGGGGCCAAGTTTCATTGACATAATCTTGACAATGTCCCTTTGGGTGAGTAGAAGGAAGGCCCGCCCATCGATTTGCTGGACGGACAGAAGCAGGAAAGTGAGATCATAGCCGGTACAATGTGTTGAATCTTAAGCAGCTGACGTCTCACCTCGTCCCTGAACTGTTTCGCCTGTTCTTCACAACCAGGAATAGACTCAATGAAGTCTGACACCTGCAGAGAGACAGACAGGTCAGAGAGAGAAAGACGGGTTGGGGAGAGAGACAGGTCAAAGAGAGAAAGACGGGTTGGGGAGAGAGACAGGTATGGGACCTGTCTCTCTCTCTGACCTCCTGGACGCTCCAGTGTTGGACCATCTCTGCGTGGACTGCGGAGACGCCAGGCAGCAGTTTGCGGTGTTGCTCCCAGCAGAGAGACAGGTCGCGGCTGGGCTGCGCCGACATGGCCGACAAGAAGACTGACTGGTGGAGGGCGGCCTGCAGACTGGACTCTGCAGCTGGAGACGGACGATGAGAGACAACACCTTCATCATCAAACACCTCAGTGTAGTATTATTTTACTTTGAACAGTTTGAACCCACAACATTAGCATAATGCTAATAGTTAGCAGTAGCACCTTCCGGTTCTGATGCTGGTTCAGACCAGAGATCTCAGACCAGAGTCCATCAACAAACACAAGCCAGTCTGAACCACATTTCCCAAGAGCTCATGAAAACAAGAATGAGGAGACTCCCTGTCTCACCCCACTGAGCAGTGAGACAGACACAGCAGCAGCTGAGAAACCGCAGTCCTTAAACTGCTACCCCGGTTTCCATGGTGAGCCGTCTCCATGGAAACAGCCACTTCATCGGCCTGCTGTTTCCATGGAGACACAATGAGGAGCGACCGAGAGACAGCCTGATGATGACCTATGACATCGTCAATAAGACTGTTGATTTACATCATATCAGGTCATTTAGCAGACGCTTTTATCCAAAGCGACTTACTTTGTATTTTTAACCCAGAGCTTTTTATATTTTTGCCCGGGGAGCAATTAGGGGTGAGGTGTCTTGCTCAGGGACACTTTGACATGGGACATGGAGCAGCTGGAGCTCGAACCACCAACCTTGCGGTTCCCGGCACACCCTCTCAACTCCATGCGCCACGTCGACCCTTTAAACCTTCTTAAAATACTGTCGCTGCAAGGCATTGTGGGTCGTCATAATCCCTTTTTCCTTCGGTAAAGAAAAGTCCAGTGTTTCCTTTGCTGAAGGAGAGAGGAAAGGAAGCATCAGAGCACCTCCCATAAACCTGTACCTGGTGTGATGTGAAGCTCCTCCTCTTCCTGTTTCATATGGAGGAATTTGGTTGGTTTGGGCAGTCTGGGGGTGGAGCCAGTGGAGGAAAAGAAGTTATTATGAAATAAGCACAGACATCTGCATAGTCAATCCGTCTCTCCTGGAGGTCTGACTCACAGTCTCACCCCTCTGTTTGTTTGTATGTGTGTATGTCTCACCCCTCTGTTTGTTTGTTTGTATGTCTCACCCCTCTGTTTGTTTGTTTGTGTGTAGGTCTCACCCCTCTGTTTGTTTGTGTGTATGTCTCACCCCTCTGTTTGTTTGTATGTGTGTATGTCTCACCCCTCTGTTTGTTTGTATGTGTGTATGTCTCACCCCTCTGTTTGTTTGTATGTGTGTATGTCTCACCCCTCTGTTTGTTTGTTTGTATGTGTGTATGTCTCACCCCTCTGTTTGTTTGTATGTGTGTAGGTCTCACCCCTCTGTTTGTTTGTTTGTATGTGTGTATGTCTCAGCCCTCTGTTTGTTTGTGTGTATGTCTCACCCCTCTGTTTGTTTGTATGTGTGTATGTCTCACCCCTCTGTTTGTTTGTATGTGTGTATGTCTCACCGCTCTGTTTGTTTGTATGTGTGTATGTCTCACCTGTCTGTCTTTCAGTCTCACCCCTCTGTATGTTTGTATGTGTGTATGTCTCACCCCTCTGTTTGTTTGTATGTGTGTATGTCTCACAGCTCTGTTTGTTTGTATGTGTGTATGTCTCACCCCTCTGTTTGTTTGTATGTATGTCTCACCCCTCTGTTTGTTTGTATGTGTGTATGTCTCACCCCTCTGTTTGTTTGTATGTATGTCTCACCCCTCTGTTTGTTTGTATGTGTGTATGTCTCACCCCTCTGTTTGTTTGTATGTGTGTATGTCTCACCCCTCTGTTTGTTTGTGTGTATGTGTGTAGGTCTCACCCCTCTGTTTGTTTGTATGTGTGTATGTCTCACCCCTCTGTTTGTTTGTATGTGTGTATGTCTCACCCTCTGTTTGTTTGTATGTGTATGTCTCACCGCTCTGTTTGTTTGTATGTGTGTATGTCTCACCTGTCTTTCAGTCTCACCCCTCTGTATGTTTGTATGTGTGTATGTCTCACCCCTCTGTTTGTTTGTATGTGTGTATGTCTCACAGCTCTGTTTGTTTGTATGTATGTCTCACAGCTCTGTTTGTTTGTATGTCTCACCCCTCTGTTTGTTTGTGTGTATGTCTCACCCCTCTGTTTGTTTGTATGTCTGTATGTCTCACCCCTCTGTTTGTATGTCTGTATGTCTCACCCCTCTGTTTGTTTGTATGTGTGTATGTCTCACCTGTCTGTCTTTCAGTCTCACCCCTCTGTATGTTTGTATGTGTGTATGTCTCACCCCTCTGTTTGTTTGTATGTGTGTATGTCTCACAGCTCTGTTTGTTTGTATGTAGGTCTCACCCCTCTGTTTGTTTGTGTGTATGTCTCACCCCTCTGTTTGTTTGTGTGTGTGTATGTCTCACCCCTCTGTTTGTTTGTATGTGTGTATGTCTCACCCCTCTGTTTGTATGTGTGTATGTCTCACCCCTCTGTTTGTTTGTATGTGTGTATGTCTCACCGCTCTGTTTGTTTGTGTGTATGTCTCACCTGTCTGTCTTTCAGTCTCACCCCTCTGTTTGTTTGTATGTGTGTATGTCTCACCCCTCTGTTTGTTTGTATGTGTGTATGTCTCACCCCTCTGTTTGTTTGTATGTGTGTATGTCTCACCCCTCTGTATGTTTGTATGTGTGTATGTCTCACCCCTCTGTTTGTTTGTATGTGTGTATGTCTCACAGCTCTGTTTGTTTGTATGTGTGTATGTCTCACCCCTCTGTTTGTTTGTATGTGTGTAGGTCTCACCCCTCTGTTTGTTTGTATGTGTGTAGGTCTCACCCCTCTGTTTGTTTGTATGTGTATGTCTCACCCCTCTGTTTGTTTGTATGTGTGTAGGTCTCACCCCTCTGTATGTTTGTATGTGTGTATGTCTCACCCTCTGTTTGTTTGTATGTGTGTATGTCTCACCGCTCTGTTTGTTTGTATGTATGTCTCACCCCTCTGTTTGTTTGTATGTGTGTATGTCTCACCCCTCTGTTTGTTTGTATGTGTGTAGGTCTCACCCCTCTGTTTGTTTGTATGTGTGTAGGTCTCACCCCTCTGTTTGTTTGTTTGTATGTGTGTAGGTCTCACCCCTCTGTTTGTTTGTGTGTATGTCTCACCCCTCTGTTTGTTTGTGTGTATGTCTCACCCCTCTGTTTGTTTGTATGTGTGTATGTCTCACCCCTCTGTTTGTTTGTATGTATGTGTGTAGGTCTCACCCCTCTGTTTGTTTGTATGTGTGTAGGTCTCACCCCTCTGTTTGTTTGTATGTGTGTATGTCTCACCCCTCTGTTTGTTTGTTTGTATGTGTGTAGGTCTCACCCCTCTGTTTGTTTGTTTGTATGTGTGTAGGTCTCACCCCTCTGTTTGTTTGTGTGTATGTCTCACCCCTCTGTTTGTTTGTATGTGTGTATGTCTCACCTGTCTGTCTTTCAGTCTCACCCCTCTGTATGTTTGTATGTGTGTATGTCTCACCCCTCTGTTTGTTTGTATGTGTGTATGTCTCACCGCTCTGTTTGTTTGTATGTATGTCTCACCCCTCTGTTTGTTTGTATGTGTGTAGGTCTCACCCCTCTGTTTGTTTGTATGTGTGTAGGTCTCACCCCTCTGTTTGTTTGTATGTGTGTATGTCTCACCCCTCTGTTTGTTTGTATGTGTGTATGTCTCACCCCTCTGTATGTTTGTATGTGTGTATGTCTCACCCCTCTGTTTGTTTGTATGTGTGTATGTCTCACCGCTCTGTTTGTTTGTATGTGTGTATGTCTCACCCTCTGTTTGTTTGTATGTGTGTGTCTCTCACCCTCTGTTTGTTTGTATGTGTGTATGTCTCACCCCTCTGTTTGTTTGTTTGTATGTGTGTAGGTCTCACCCCTCTGTTTGTTTGTTTGTATGTGTGTAGGTCTCACCCCTCTGTTTGTTTGTGTGTACGTCTCACCCCTCTGTTTGTTTGTATGTGTGTATGTCTCACCCCTCTGTTTGTTTGTATGTATGTGTGTAGGTCTCACCCCTCTGTTTGTTTGTATGTATGTTTGTTTGTTTGTTTGTATGTGTGTATGTCTCACCCCTCTGTTTGTTTGTTTGTATGTGTGTAGGTCTCACCCCTCTGTTTGTTTGTATGTGTGTATGTCTCACAGCTCTGTTTGTTTGTATGTCTCACCCCTCTGTTTGTTTGTATGTGTGTATGTCTCACCCCTCTGTTTGTTTGTATGTGTGTATGTCTCACCCCTCTGTTTGTTTGTGTGTATGTGTGTGGTCTCACCCTCTGTTTGTTTGTATGTATGTCTCACCCCTCTGTTTGTTTGTATGTGTGTATGTCTCACCCCTCTGTTTGTTTGTATGTGTGTATGTCTCACCCCTCTGTTTGTTTGTATGTGTGTATGTCTCACCCCTCTGTTTGTTTGTATGTGTGTATGTCTCACCGCTCTGTTTGTTTGTATGTGTGTATGTCTCACCTGTCTTTCAGTCTCACCCCTCTGTATGTTTGTATGTGTGTATGTCTCACCCCTCTGTTTGTTTGTATGTGTGTATGTCTCACAGCTCTGTTTGTTTGTATGTATGTCTCACAGCTCTGTTTGTTTGTATGTCTCACCCCTCTGTTTGTTTGTGTGTATGTCTCACCCCTCTGTTTGTTTGTATGTGTGTATGTCTCACCCCTCTGTTTGTATGTCTGTATGTCTCACCCCTCTGTTTGTTTGTATGTGTGTATGTCTCACCGCTCTGTTTGTTTGTATGTGTGTATGTCTCACCTGTCTGTCTTTCAGTCTCACCCCTCTGTATGTTTGTATGTGTGTATGTCTCACCCCTCTGTTTGTTTGTATGTGTGTATGTCTCACAGCTCTGTTTGTTTGTATGTATGTCTCACCCCTCTGTTTGTTTGTGTGTATGTCTCACCCCTCTGTTTGTTTGTGTGTGTATGTCTCACCCCTCTGTTTGTTTGTATGTGTGTATGTCTCACCCCTCTGTTTGTATGTGTGTATGTCTCACCCCTCTGTTTGTTTGTATGTGTGTATGTCTCACCGCTCTGTTTGTTTGTATGTGTGTATGTCTCACCTGTCTGTCTTTCAGTCTCACCCTCTGTTGTTTGTATGTGTATGTCTCACCCTCTGTTTGTTTGTATGTGTGTATTCTCACAGCTCTGTTTGTTTGTATGTGTGTATGTCTCACCCTCTGTTTGTTTGTATGTGTGTATGTCTCACCCCTCTGTTTGTATGTGTGTATGTCTCACCCTCTGTTTGTTCTGTTTGTTTGTATGTGTGTATGTCTCACCCCTCTGTTTGTTTGTATGTGTGTATGTCTCACCCCTGTTTGTATGTGTGTATGTCTCACCCCTCTGTTTGTTTGTATGTGTGTATGTCTCACCCCTCTGTTTGTTTGTATGTGTGTATGTCTCACCTCTGTTTTGTTTTCAGTCTCACCCCTCTGTTTGTTTGTATGTGTGTATGTCTCACCCCTCTGTTTGTTTGTATGTGTGTATGTCTCACCCCTCTGTTTGTTTGTTTGTCTCACCTGTGTTTGTATGTGTGTATGTCTCACCCCTCTGTTTGTTTGTATGTGTGTATGTCTCACCCTCTGTTTGTTTGTTTGTATGTCTCACCCCTCTGTTTGTTTGTTTTGTTTGTTTGTTTGTATGTCTCACCCCTCTGTTTGTTTGTATGTGTGTGTATGTCTCACCCTCTGTTTGTTTGTATGTGTGTATGTCTCACCCCTCTGTTTGTTTGTATGTGTGTATGTCTCACCCTCTGTTTGTTTGTATGTGTGGTCTCACCTGTCTGTTTGTTTGTCAGTCTCACCCCTCTGTTTGTTTGTATGTGTGTATGTCTCACCCCTCTGTTTGTTTGTATGTGTGTAGGTCTCACCCCTCTGTGTTTGTATGTGTGTATGTCTCACCCTCTGTTTGTTTGTATGTGTGTATGTTCTCACCCTCTGTTTGTTTGTATGTATGTCTCACCCCTCTGTTTGTTTGTATGTGTATGTCTCACCCTCTGTTTGTTTGTATGTGTATGTCTCACCCCTCTGTTTGTTTGTTTGTATGTGTGTATGTCTCACCCCTCTGTTTGTTTGTGTGTGTATGTCTCACCCTCTGTTTGTTTGTATGTGTGTATGTGTCACCCTCTGTTTGTTTGTATGTGTATGTCTCACCCTCTGTTTGTTTGTATGTGTGTATGTCTCACCCTCTGTTTGTTTGTATGTGTGTAGGTCTCACCCCTCTGTTTGTTTGTATGTGTGTAGGTCTCACCCCTCTGTTTGTTTGTATGTGTGTATGTCTCACCCCTCTGTTTGTTTGTATGTGTGTATGTCTCACCCCTCTGTATGTTTGTATGTGTGTATGTCTCACCCCTCTGTTTGTTTGTATGTGTGTATGTCTCACCCCTCTGTTTGTTTGTATGTGTATGTCTCACCCCTCTGTTTGTTTGTATGTGTGTATGTCTCACCCTCTGTTTGTTTGTATGTGTGTATGTCTCACCCCTCTGTTTGTTTGTATGTGTGTAGGTCTCACCTCTGTTTGTTTGTGTATGTGTGTATGTCTCACCCCTGTTTGTTTGTGTGTATGTCTCACCCTGTTTGTTTGTTTGTATGTCTCACCCCTCTGTTTGTTTGTTTGTATGTGTGTAGGTCTCACCCTCTGTTTGTTTGTTTGTATGTGTGTAGGTCTCACCCTCTGTTTGTTTGTATGTGTGTATGTCTCACCCTCTGTTTGTTTGTATGTGTGTAGGTCTCACCCCTCTGTTTGTTTGTATGTGTGTAGGTCTCACCCCTCTGTTTGTTTGTATGTGTGTATGTCTCACCCCTCTGTTTGTTTGTTTGTATGTGTGTAGGTCTCACCCCTCTGTTTGTTTGTTTGTATGTGTGTATGTCTCACCCCTCTGTTTGTTTGTGTGTATGTCTCACCCCTCTGTTTGTTTGTTTGTATGTGTGTATGTCTCACCCTGTTTGTTTGTATGTCTTACCTGTGTATGTCTCACCTGTCTGTCAGACAGTCTCACCCCTCTGTTTGTTTGTATGTGTGTATGTCTCACCCCTCTGTTTGTTTGTATGTGTGTATGTCTCACCGCTCTGTTTGTTTGTATGTCTCACCCCTCTGTTTGTTTGTATGTGTGTATGTCTCACCCCTCTGTTTGTTTGTATGTGTGTATGTCTCACCCCTCTGTTTGTTTGTATGTGTGTATGTCTCACCCCTCTGTTTGTTTGTATGTGTGTATGTCTCACCTGTCTGTCTTTCAGTCTCACCCCTCTGTATGTTTGTCTGTCTAACCAGTGTGTTTGTCCATCTCACCCATCTGCCTGTCTCCTTCTCTTCCCCAGAGGAACCAGCAAAGTCTCGTCTCTCGGCTCCGTCTTTACCTGGATGTTCCTGAGAGACAGACAGGTTCACGTACAGGTCGTCATGGATACCTGATACTTTAACTGGTAGAACCAGAACCAGGAACATGATTTTTTATGGCACACGAAGGGTGAGAAATGTGTAAATAGCACAATATGGGTAAAGAAAACCAAAAGCACTGTGTTACCTGTCTAACTGGTTGCCGTGGTGATACATGGTGACGGGTACGAGGGTGATGACTCTCTCTCCCCCCAGCCTATCGGGAAGCAGCACCTCCTTACGCAGGTTAATGTCCGAGTACGGACACCCGAAAGCGCTGGAGGGACAACGCGCAATGACATCATGACTCAGCACATAGTGACATCATGACTCAGCACATAGTGACATCATGACTCAGCACATAGTGACTGAGGAGAATGACATCATGACTCAGCAGGTCCGTGTACCTGTGATGTCCGGTGTATTTGGCTCCTTTAATGTGTCCAACTCCTCTGCAGCCCCGAGTGGGACAGACTCCCTGTGAGGGGGACGTGGGGGAGGAGCCTGTCTCACACACAGCGTGAAACACTGTTAGAATCAGAAAACATGTCTTCCTCTCCAACCATCTCTCTCACTCTCTGACCCTGTCTGTCTCACCCGTCTGACTCTCTTTAACCTGTCTCCCTTTCCCTGCCTCTGACCCGTCTCTCTCCCTTTAACCAGTTTCCCTCTGACCCATCTGTCTGACCTGGGGGGGGCTCCAGCGGGTGTCCCGTGCGTTGGCACCAGCCCACAGGATGGAGGTCACAGTGGTCGCTGTCACTCCAGACGTCAAACTGCTGCGGCCAGCCGTCATAATGGACCTGCAGGTGAACACACCTGGTGACATCATCACACACTGCGTGACATCTGTGAGACGGGCGCACAGATGGGTCCTAGGTACCTTCACCCTGTAGTTCTCTGTATCCGTTACCGTGGCGACACGGATCAACATGGGGTTCCTCCTGTCCACTGCCTCCAGCTTCTGGTTCACCTGGAAACCGTGTGGAGCTCTCTGATTGGACGAAAATACACCTCTCCATCACGACATGCAGCTCACTGAGCGATGGCTTCTCTACCCCTTGTTTCCTTCCCTACGCCCTTGTTTCCTCACCAGTGTGAAGGCTGAACTGGGTGCGGCTGTGGAACCAGTTTGCTGGAGGTATTCCTCCCAGAGGAAGTTCTCTGGGTTTGAGTGTCCTGAAGAACACAAGTATCCATTACTCAGAGTACTACAGATATGGTGTACTGAATGTGTACTGAGTGTGTACAGAGTGTGTACCCTGAGGGGGGGTCAGAGGTCGCCCCTGTTCTTCACACCAGCCCACAGGATGGATGTACGGACTGCTGCTGTCACACCTGATCCGTTCCATAATGACCCATCAACAAATACACTTTACTCATATTGTTAATACAACAACTGCTAATATTACTACCACCACTAATCATGTGCCCCAGTAGCTCATGTGTATTCATCTCATGGTCTCTATACTATGGTGATATTGAAATTGTTGAGGTGGAGGCTTCCTGCTTCATCCTCCACTGTGAATCCATCTTTGCTACGCTGTCCCTGACCTGTCCGCCCGGCTCCACCCGGTCCGCCTCACCAGTAGTCGTACGTGTCATCCCAGTTGTCGAAGTGAACCAGGAAACGGTCTCCGATGACATCAGCGACGGAGGCGACGCAGACGAGTCCGGGTTCTTCCTGTCGACCGCCTCCAGCTTCCTCCCCACATGGAAGCCACAGCTCTGAGACAGACAGGTGGTGAGAATAAACCCACAGCAGACAGACAGACAGGTGTATACCGACTGCAGACAGACAGGTGTATACTGACGGCAGCGCGACAGGTGAACAGGGTCGGCGGAGCAGCATGAGAGCCTGTGGACTGAAGGTAATGCTGCCAATCAAAGTCTGTCTCACTGAGGCCTGGAAGGAGACACAGACAGGTTGAGTGGGGTCACCTGTGTCAGGGGGTCCTCTGTGAGGAGGCGGGGCTACCGTACTCACCTTTGGGTGGGTGGAGCCTGTGGTTGTTATCTTTACACCAGCCTGCGTGTCGGATGTCTGCGGAGTCAGAGTTCACCCAGAAATCGTAGCACTCAGAGTAGCTGTCGATATGGAGGCGGAGCCGACAGCCAATCACCTGAGAGAGACGGGAGAGTCACCTGACCGCCGTCCGAAAGGTGTGTATGTATGTGGGCGTGTGGAGTTGTACCTCAGCAACGGTCAGCACACAGAACATAGAAGGATGCAGCGGGTCGACGCCCTCCAGCTTCATCCCAACTTTAAAACCATTTCTCCTACTGGGAACAGACTGGGACTGACAGACAGGTCAGAGGGGGAGTGTGTTACCGGTGTGTGTGTGTATACTTGTGTTACCGGTGTGTGTGTGTGTGTGTTACCTGTGTAAACAGTGACAGAGGAGCAGCTTCACTTTTCTGTTCGTTCAGGTACTGCTGCCAGGACCAGGACCGTCTCTTTACACTCACTGAGGACACACAAACACATCTGTTACCATGGTTACAGCACTGCTAACCCAACCTAGACCCCCGAGTGTGTGTGTCTGTGTTACCTTGAGTACTACAGACTTTGTTCTTCATCTTCGTGATCTTCTTCTTTGTTTGTTTTCTGATGAGACACACACACACACACACACACACACACACACACACACACACACACACACACACACACAGTATGTCAGTGTGAGAGGCTTCAAACCAGGTGAATGTATTTCTTTTTCATCCCATAAATACATCAGACACTCATCATCACCATCTTCGTCATCGTGAGGACACACATGTAAACACACACTCCAGAAGGAAGCCCTCACATACACATTCAAAATAAATGTCTATCTGCAGCTCTAAGTGTCAGAATTTATTCAATTATTTAATATTTTGTTTCACATCGGACACCATAATTAATATTTAACGTCTCCTGGTTTGTGTAATAGTAAAAGTAAACATGTAGCACATGTATGATGTTTTTTCATGTCAGTATTTATACTTTTGAAAGAACTAAGAAGCGTAAAAGAAGAAACAATCACGACTCTTATTGTGAATGTCTAACCGGAAGTGTGGTCCCAGTGAGGCTGACAGGTTAAATCAGGAAACAACAAACAGCGGTGATCCGCGGCCCTTTCCGCCGGCCTTCAATCTCCTCTGAGCCGCTTCAGAGGCGGCAAAGAGCCGCTTAGAGGAACCGGATCCCCAGAATGATAGACAGGACCGAGGAGCCGGAACCGGTACCGAACGTTTGGACAGAAACTTACCGTCGCCGATGTTCCGCCTCACTCTGCTGCTGACAGCAACACAACACGGAACTAAAGAAGCGCCGAGCCTAACGCGCATGCGCACACAGAGGGAGGGAAGGAGAGACAGAGAGACAGATAGCGAGACAGATGTAGAGAAAGAGACAGAAAAAGAGAGTCAGTCAGACAGACAGAGAGACAAAGACAGACAGAGAGGGGGAGACTTGAAAACATCCATATGTTGAGGCAGAATCAGATTACTAGTTAAAAGTCGAGTTCAGCAGCAAACTGATGAGTTGCACAATTTTGATAAACTTAAATCATTACAAGATGATCTTAAATTTGTTTGGAATAAAAAATCCATAAATGATCATAATGCTCAAGCTAGACCTCCAGTCTTCATGCTAAGCTAACTTGTGAAGTTGGACTGGTCTGAGCTGGTGTTCATACGTCTAATCACTACAAAGTTTGGATCCAAAACCAACACACAATATCAACGGGGAAACCGTTCAAACTGATCCTGATCTTAAATATGTCGTCCTGTGTTGGAAGAAACATGCAAAGAAAATAGCTGAAACCATAAAGTACAATTTCACTGAAAACATATGTGCAATAAAGACGACAATGTGCAATAACCACTGTGGTATGTGTACATATACATATATTTATTATATTTAGCTACTGTGGCATTTTATTGTGTCTTGTCATTTTTATCATTATCATGATGCTGCTGCTCCTGTTCTTTATGTGTCTTGTGTCCACTGTCCACTTTGCTGCCGCGATCCGGTGAATTTCCCCATTGTTACATTACATTACATTACATTACATGTCATTTAGCAGACGCTTTTATCCAAAGCGACTTACATTACACTTTAAACCCGTGGCTTTTTCACATTTTTGCCTGGGGAGCAATTAGGGGTTAGGTGTCTTGCTCAGGGACACTTCAACATGGAACATGGGGCAGCCTGGAATCGAACCACCAACCTTGTGCTTCCCAGCACACCTTCTCTAACCCCTGCGCCACGACGACCCAGTGGGACTAATAAAGGAATATCTTGTCTTAATTTCAGACATATCAGAAACCGTCTCCCTCTGGAGGCATTGGCTTCCCCATATGTCATATTGCACTTTAGGGTCCTCAAACGTTATATATAAGAAATAGTTTACTGAGCTTTCAGAACTTCACACTATTTTCAAATGTTTGGGCCCCTCCTCCATTGTGCGACTTTGTGTACAGGCGCTGAGTAACGTCAATCAGATCATCGTCCAGAACTCTGGCTCTCTCTTTAGCCCCTCCCATCTGCCTCCCCCACGCTCTCTCTTTAGCCCCTCCCATCTGCCTCCCCCACATCTCCCCTCCCATCTGCCTCCCCACATCTCTCTTTTAGCCCCTCCCATCTGCCTCCCCCACATCTCTCTTTAGCCCCTCCCATTTGCCTCCCCCTCTCTCTCTCTTTAGCCCCTCCCATCTCCCCCCCACATCTCTCTTTAGCCCCTCCCATATGCCTCCCCCTCTCTCCTTAGCCCCTCCCATCCACCTCCCTCCCTCTCTCTTTAGCCCCTCCCATCTGCCTCCCCCATATCTCTCTCCTTAGCCCCTCCCATCTCCCCCGCTCTCTCCATAGCCCCTCCCATCCGCCTCCCTCTCTCTCTTTTAGCCCCTCCCATCTCCCCCCTCTCTCCATAGCCCCTCCCATCCACCTCCCTCTCTCTCTCTTTAGCCCCTCCCATCTGCCTCCCCCACATCTCTCTCCTTAGCCCCTCCCATCTCCCCCGCTCTCTCCTCACAGATGAGCGGACCGATCGGAGGTGAGTGTTTCTTCTCTTTACATCTTCATTGTTGATGGATCACAGATTAATAACAGATGATGTGTTGTATGATAAATATACATACCTCAGATGTTAATTGTTCCAATAACAAATCAATGATTATTCAACGTATTTATTCAATAATTATTCTTTTCTAAAATCTCATTAGTTTCAAAACATTCCCTGAACATTTGTTGTTGTAATGAGGACAGCGGACTGAGATTTACATCAGACTCAAGACCGTGATCCAGTGGGTCCAGCCCCAGAACCACCAACAGAACATCTGGACTTCATTCGGACTGGTTGAAAGTTTCAGTCCGTGTTTGAGGATTTGAGAGGAATAACCAGCTCGGGTTACAGCTGAGGACTTGAGTGAAGACACTTATCTGTGATTGTCTGACACTATCCATTTCCTCCTAATGGACCCACCGGAGCAACCGACGTTAGCCTGCGTACACCACTCACTCCTCCCCGTGGAACCGGAACCATTAGACCCAACCCCCCCAGCCCCCGGCCATGGATCAATGCACTGGAAGACACACGGTATCAATATTTAATATCAGCTCAACGTCCCTCAGCAACCACAACATCTAAAAACAACAGCAAATATACAAAACGTTTCTGATTGACTGACAGGATCTATGGGTCCTGATTGGCTCACCAGCAGGGGGGGGGCACTTTTATTGGCTTAGGAGCTACTTTTCAATGGACCACCAATGGCAGGCGATCTACCGGCCTTGGCGATTGGCCCCTGGATTACAGGATCTATGCATCCTGATTGGATTACAGGATCAATAAACTCTGATTGGCTGGCAGGATCAATAAGCTCTGATTGGCAGACAGGATCAATAAGCTCTGATTGGCAGACAGGATCAATAAGCTCTGATTGGCAGACAGGATCTCTTTGCTCGCTGTGTCTCTGCAGGATGTGGAGATCTCCACCTACCACCTCCTCGGCTCCCCCTCCTCTGCCTCAAACAATGACCTCTGACCTCCACCACGTCACCATGGAAACCTTCTGGAGAGAGGTGCGCAGCATCGAGGAGGAGATTGATGGAGAGGAAGAAGAGGAGGAGGATGAGGAGATGAAGAGCATAGACGGTGAGTTAAACTAATGCCAGAGTGAGACGTTGTCTTCCTGTCTGACTCTTGCTCGTCTGTCTTTGCCTGCAGAGGTGGAGCTGGAGGAGGCGTGGCTGATGGAGGCAGGGCTATCCTCCCTGGTCACCTCCTCTTTGTCGGAGGAGGTGCCGCCGCCCGCCGAGGTGCTGCTGTCCACGTTGACCCGACAACAAGCCGCCACGGTGAGGAGGAGGCTGGACAACTACAGCGAGACGCTGAAGACCAGAAACCGGAAGCCAATTAGAGACGTCCGAGACGTCTTCACCGAGGTAGCTTAGAGAAACGTCAGTTACATTTTAAACAACGGGACACTTTAACAATAATAATAATCTTCAATAATGGATTTAAATAGAACGATATGAACATACAACACAATATAAGAACATGTGTGTTTTCTCTCACACACACACTGTTTCAGCCCAACGATGAACCAGCAGAGAGATGTCCCGCCCCCCTGTCCCCCCCCGAGTCACCACTGAGTCAATACCACACCACTACCAAAACCATTCGGCGAAAAGCTCACAGAGGTACCAGTCTGTCAGAGGTCCCAATGCTTCTTTCAGCAGATCTAAAGTAGATCTACTGGTGGTCGGGTTGTTTTAGTTGTTCTAAAGGTGCTTTAAGTGGCTGCGGTTGTCTTTTAGGTTCGTTATTGTCCGTCAGGAGGTTGAAGTTGTCTTTAAAGCGGGTCTACTGGTCCTGCTGCTCTGTAACGGTTGGACAAAGAAATAAAAACACTTTTATTGTTTGTGTTTCCAGTTCGATCAACTCTTCCTACATTTGTTTTTGAAGATCAACCTCCTGAACACCCGTCATCCTCAACACACACACTCTCTCCGACGCGCACACACGCTCTTTGTGTCAGTTGGTCGGGACAAGCTGATTGGCTGCTGCGAGACTCTCCGTACTCGGAGGGCGTGGCTGAGCACAGGAGGGGCGGGACATGTCAGGACTGTGTCCGTTTCCATGGAATCGATGGTGGTGATGTGCCGGTGAGTGTGACCTCTGACCTCCTGACACGCACCGTTGCTTCTAGTTTCTGTCTTTGTGTTGTATAATCACACTCTATGTACAGTCACCTTAATGCGTGTGTGTGTAGGAAAGAAACTAAATGTATTTCTTCAGTGAACATCTGGTAGAACATCCAGATCTTTGACTTTGTCCAAATGACAGCAGCATGAAGCTGTGTGTGTGTGTGTGTGTGTGTGTGTGTGTGTGTAGTTTGTACCTGTCACACCCTCTCAGGGCCTCGTCTCGGCAGACGACTTGTCACCATGTGACCTCACCCGCCTCGGCTTCATCTCCCACATCGAGCTCTCCACCTTCCTGCTCGCTCTCGGGGTACAAACCAAAAGGCCTCGCCCCCCACGACGAAAGACCCGGGGTGTGCTTCATTTTCACATCAGCTAGGTTTGAGACAATGTGGAGACGACGCGCAGCTGAGGGAAGTTTAAACGAACAATAAAAAGTCAGAGACAAGGAATCTGATTATAATAATTATTGTCATAAAGGGTGTGTATGATGGACTGTAGCAGTAGTCATTTGTATCACTATTGTTATTATTATAGCAGCAGTGTTCGTTAATCTCCGGTGTGTGTCCCTGTCCCTCAGATAGCGGCGTCTTCGCTGTTCCTCTCAACTCGCTGTTAGAAAACGACAAGAAGAAGTTTCCAGAAGTTAAGGTTCCTGTCGTTTTCCAGAAGGTCAAGACACTGTCTGTCCACCTGTCTGTCTCTGTGTTTTCAGGATGCACTCCTCCATAGTAGTCCTGTGACAAACGTGTGTGTGTGTGTGTAGTTGTTGTGTACTTTAGAGCAGACTGGTCTGCAGACTGAAGGGATTCTCAGAGTTCCAGGATCAGCTGCTCGACTGAAGGTAACACACACACACTGTCGTTGTCATACTTCACAGAATGATGGAGTGACACCTGTCTGTCTGCTCGTCTGTTTCCTCAGTACCTGCGTGGAGAGTTAGACAGGTGCTGTGGAGAGTTCGACTGGTCTACAGTGAGACAGGTGGAGGCTGCAGGTCTGCTGAAGCTTTTCATCAGAGAGCTGCCGACACCTCTGCTGACACACACACACCTGTCCACCTACCGCTCTGTGCTGGGTACACACACACACACCTGTCCACCTACCGCTCTGTGCTGGGTACACACACACACACACCTGTCCACCTACCGCTCTGTGCTGGGTACACACACACACACACCCTGTCCACCTACCGTCCACCTCTCTGTGGTGGGTACACACACACACACACACACCTGTCCACCTACCGCTCTGTGCTGGGTACACACACACCTGTCCACCTACCGCTCTGTGCTGGGTACACACACACACACACACCTGTCCACCTACCGCTCTGTGCTGGGTACACACCTGTCCCTACCGCTCTGTGCTGGGTACACACACACACACCTGTCCACCTACCGCTCTGTGGTGGGTACACACACACACACACACCTGTCCACCTACCGCTCTGTGCTGGGTACACACACACACACCTGTCCACCTACCGCTCTGTGCTGGGTACACACACACACACCACCTGTCCACCTGCCGCTCTGTGGTGGGTACACACACACACACACCTGTCCACCTACCGCTCTGTGGTGGGTACACACACACACACACCTGTCCACCTACCGCTCTGTGGTGGGTACACACACACACACACCTGTCCACCTACCGCTCTGTGGTGGGTACACACACACACACCTGTCCACCTACCGCTCTGTGCTGGGTACACACACACACCTGTCCACCTGCCGCTCTGTGGTGGGTACACACACACACACACACACCTGTCCACCTGCCGCTCTGTGGTTGGTACTGTAGGATGTTAGAAATAAACTGACGACCGGGTTCATAAATTAATAAAATACATTTAGTTTACAACATAACACAGACATGATTCTGAAACTGTGTAATCTGTGTTTGATTTTGAAACTATATTCAACAGAATAATATCAATGTACAGTTATGCTTGTATTTAATGTAATGTAATCAATTGGAATACATGCAATACTTGTAATACTAATACATGTAATACTTGATAGCACCACAACTGATATTGACTGAGAGACCTTTGGAATGAGAGTTACATTGAACTCACCAGAAGGCTCCCAGAGGTGTGGACACTAACTTTCACACCTTTACGGGTCTGTATAAATACCTGTAGGAACCATTGTTCTGGAGTTTGCTGGTGGAGGCGACAGACGGGCACTAGGGGGGTCAAAGGACCCTGTGGAGACCAGCGGCTCCTCAGCGGAGATGTTCTTTTTACCACAACACACTTTCTTTTATTAAATACATTTGGTTTTAACCTTTCGATCCGCCATGTCCTTTGTCCGTCCGTTCATTTTGAACACAACAGCACACACACACACACACACACACACACACACACACACAGAATGTGTCGACAATGTACACTGTGTGTTGTCTGGTGTCTCTACAGGTGTGTCCTCGGTGGTCCACCAGGTGCAGGCTCTTCAGCTGCTGTCGTTGTTGCTTCCTGAAGAGAACAGAGAAACACTCAGAGTAAATCCGTCCCCTCAGTACTCGCGTCACATTAGTAACTTGTCAATCAACTCAGTAAATAAACAACCAGACAGGAACAAGTGTAATGGTTATAAACACCTGAGGTCGGGTAAACCTGGTTGTGTTTCCATGGTTACAGGCTCTGCTGGCCTTCCTACGTAAGGTGGTCTCTCATCAGGACCAGAACAGGATGTCTCTGTGGAACGTCTCCATGGTAATGGCACCAAACCTGTTCACCTACTCACAACGTGGCAACAAGCGCTCCATCGCCAAGCAGCGGGAGGGGATGGAGGAGGCGGTGGGTGGAGCTCACCTGGTCCGGCTGATGATAACACACCAGGACCTTTTGTGGACCGTGAGTCAGAGGACAACACATTAACAGCCTCAGTGACATCACCTTTCGTCGTCCTTCACATGACTTCCTGTTTGCTTTGGAAGGTTCCCAGCTTCCTGCTCTCCCAGGTGAGACAGATGAACCAAGCATCCAATCAGAAACAGTTTGACCTAACTAAAGCAAAAAGACGACTGCTGAGAAGGAAGAACGACAGAAACCAGGTGAGCCTAGTTACCAGGTGGGACAGGTCACCCAGGTGAGCCTAGTTACCAGGTGGGACAAGTCACCCAGGTGAGCCTAGTTACCAGGTGGGACAGGTTAACCAGGTGAGCCTAGTTACCAGGTGGGACAGGTTAACCAGATAGGAAGTGGACTTACTTCAGAAATACGTTAGTAACTTCCTCTGATGTCATTCGTGTGAGTGACCTCACACCTGGGTGTGTGTGTATGTGTGTGTGCGCAGATCACAGAGCTGTGTGCAGGTGTGATCAGGGTTCAAGCCCCCCTGCACACCAAGGTTTCCATGGCAATACAGCTTGATGGACAGATGAGAGCCAAAGACATCATCACGCGCTTTGAGTTTGACCACAGGTAACTCTCTCACACACACACACACACGTTTAAGTACAAATGAATGGGCGGTACCTGTGGTGACGGACAGGTGTGCGGAGTAGACACACAGCAGAACTGATCTATCATCATCTATCATTGTGTTTCTCTACCAGCAGTTCTGTTCAGCATCTGTATGAAGTTGGAGGAAACATCTGTAAGCCTGAATAAACATAAAAAAAGTTTGAACATACTACTGATCATCACAGATTTATTTAGAGATGACCTGTCTGTCTCAGGTGAGCGGCGGCTCCACCCTGACTGCCTCCTATTGGACGTCTACAGAGTGAATCCTGGCTGTGATTGGCTGATCAAACCCTGAAGAGCACTTTATTCATTTCTTCTGTATTTGATACGTATTTTTATTGTTCAATCATCAGATGAAACCTTTGTTCACTGATATGTTGTAAAAACGTGCTCATATTAAAAACATAAAGAGCAGCTGGTCTGTGTTGGTTGATATGAAAGCACCTGATGAAATTTAATGAATAAATAAACGCTGGGGATTTTTAAAACAATCTGCTCATGAAACTGAACAGAACAACAAACTTTATACAATCAATAAATCAACCGTTTACTGTACAGACTGAAAAATGATCCTGTACATTTACAAAGAGACAAATAACAAATGATTCACAGAGGAGGGGTCCGTGTCCATAGCGTGTTCTTAACATGTCATCGTGACGTCTGTTCAGGCTCTCTGATCACAGCAGGGAAACATGACTTCAACGAGCACAGGACATTCAGAGTCTGATCAAGAAACATATTTATGCAGCAACACCTGTCCAGATGTTAGGAGCAGGCAGCTGATGAGTCCAGATGTTAGGAGCAGCCGATGCTGTCCAGATGTTGCTCCTCAGCAGCCATGGCAGCAGCCTGCAGTGCCTCCGTGTCGCTCTGCAGTGGATTCATCTGCTTCCTCTCGCTGTGCATATTGTTCTCATGACGCTTCAAATCTGAGGCCTGAAGGAAGCAGAGTTATAGAGGTACTATAGTAGCAGTATTATAGAGGCATCATAGTATCAGCACTACGGCCATGGTAGTAGTATTATAGAGGTATAATAGTATCAGTAGTATTACCTTGGCGAAGGCCTTGTTGCAGGATGGACAGACGAAGGGTTTCTCTCCTCGATGTCTCCTCTCATGGTCCTTCAGGTGAGACTTGTGTTTAAACGCCTGCAGACAGACGGGTGTTTGATAAAAACCGGTCAGAGACAGACAGACAGACACCAGGTAGGAGACGGTCAGGGGAGCTCACCTTTTCACACAACTGGCAGGCGAAAGGCCTCTCGTTGCTGTGAACGCGTTCGTGTTTCTTCAGGTCTGGAGCTCGAATGAACGATTTCCCACAAACGTCACACCTGTACGGTTTAAAGCCTGTGTGAATCTTCAGGTGCTCTGAAACACACAGGTGAGGGCGGGGCCACAGTGAAACAAACTGAATCTGTAAAATGGCCCATCGTGTGTTCCCTCTTGGCTTCTCGCTATTGGTGTACGGTAATTATCTGATGACATCAGAACTGTGTTTTTACCTTTCAGGTGAGCGTGAGTGGTGAAAGCTTTGGTGCAAATCTCACAGGCAAACGGCCGCTCCGCTGAATGAAGCTTCTCATGTTTTCTGAAGACAGAAAGATCAGTTGAGCTGGTCTCTAAAGGTGTGCTGGTCTCTGTAGGTAAGCTGGTCTGGTGAAGGTATGTACCTTAGTCGGCTCTCGTCCAGGAAGGTCTTCCCACACACCTGGCATGCGAGTTGGTCCCGGTGTCCATACAGCAGGTACTCAAACTTCATGTCGGTGGTGGCCGTGGACCAGCCGGGCGGCTGCTCGTCTTTCACCTCCCCCATACTTTCTGCAAAAGTCAGGGTCTGGGTGGCGTGGTGCTCCGCCCCCAGCTCTTTAGGCTCCGCCTCCATGTCAACGTCGTGGTCGTAGCAGGTTACCTGGAGAAGTCCCATGATCAGTCTGCCATTCGTTGCCAGTGTTCAGGCTGTGTGGGTTGTTACCTTTTGTACGTCCTCATTGGTCAGTTCTTTCAGGATGGCCTCCTGGACACGTAGCGCAGCAGTGGGAGACTTATCCAGCTCCTGATTGGTCGATGCCCCAACAAGGTCATCCGGGGTGGGTGTGTCATCGTGTTCTCCCAGCACCTGCGCACACACACAAACACACAATAATAATTCAATATACTATATATATATTAT
Organism: Gasterosteus nipponicus; assembly: GCA_014132575.2. Classification (NCBI taxonomy): domain Eukaryota; kingdom Metazoa; phylum Chordata; class Actinopteri; order Perciformes; family Gasterosteidae; genus Gasterosteus; species Gasterosteus nipponicus. The sequence goes on from BMAF01000017.1 coordinate 15,569,868, forward strand.
TTAGGGATGTCCACATAAACATGTTCATCTATGCAATTAATGTGGCGGAGATTAATGCGGCAAAATGTTTTAACGTAGTTAAAGTAACTTTTTTTAAACTTCCGGTTTAACTGAAAGTGTTCGATGAAACAAAACGGCCGCTGGAATTTCAAAATGTCCGATTAATTAGTTAATCTTTTAAAATGTATTGACCTAATATTATTGCATTATAATGTGTTGAAGAGGGTTTGATGGATCTCTGACTATGGATCAATAATAAGTACCTCGGCATCAGCGGCCAGCTGGGCCTCGGGGGGAAGCGCCATCTTCACAATGTCATAGGGGAACTTGTCTTTGTCCTCTGAAGACAGGTCTCGTTTCTAAGGACACATCATCACACAGAGGATGAGCTTTCCCTGTCAGTTGAACACAGTGAGAGTTACCTGTGTGAGTGTTACCTGTGTGAGTGTTACCTAAGTGAGTGTTACCTAAGTGAGTGTTACCTAAGTGAGTGTTACCAGAGTGAGTGTTACCAGAGTGAGTGTTACCTGTGTGAGTGTTACCTAAGTGAGTGTTACCTGTGTGAGTGTTACCTGTGTGAGTGTTACCTAAGTGACTGTTACCTAAGTGAGTGTTACCTAAGTGAGTGTTACCAGAGTGAGTGTTACCAGAGTGACTGTTACCTAAGTGAGTGTTACCAGAGTGACTGTTACCTAAGTGACTGTTACCTAAGTGACTGTTACCTAAGTGAGTGTAACCTAAGTGAGTGTTACCTAAGTGACTGTTACAAGAGTGACTGTTACCTAAGTGAGTGTTACCTAAGTGAGTGTTACCTAAGTGACTGTTACCTAAGTGACTGTTACCAGAGTGACTGTTACCAGAGTGACTGTTACCTAAGTGAGTGTTACCTAAGTGACTGTTACCAGAGTGACTGTTACCTAAGTGAGTGTTACCTAAGTGAGTGTTACCTAAGTGACTGTTACCAGAGTGACTGTTACCTAAGTGAGTGTTACCTATGTGAGTGTTACAAGAGTGAGTGTTACCTAAGTGAGTGTTACCTAAGTGAGTGTTACCTAAGTGAGTGTTACCAGAGTGACTGTTACCTAGTGAGTGACCTGTTACCAGAGTGAGTGTTACCTAAGTGAGTGTTACCTAAGTGAGTGTAACCTAAGTGAGTGTTACCAGAGTGACTGTTACCTAAGTGAGTGTTACCTATGTGAGTGTTACCAGAGTGAGTGTTACCTAAGTGATTGTTACCTAAGTGAGTGTTACCTAAGTGAGTGTTACCTAAGTGACTGTTACCTAAGTGACTGTTACCAGTGTGAGTGTTACCTAAGTGAGTGTTACCTAAGTGAGTGTAACCTAAGTGAGTGTTACCTAAGTGAGTGTTACCAGAGTGAGTGTTACCAGAGTGAGTGTTACCAGAGTGAGTGTTACCAGAGTGAGTGTTACCTAAGTGAGTGTTACCTAAGTGAGTGTTACCTAAGTGACTGTTACCAGAGTGAGTGTTACCTAAGTGAGTGTTACCTAAGTGAGTGTTACCTAAGTGAGTGTTACCTAAGTGACTGTTACCTAAGTGAGTGTAACCTAAGTGAGTGTAACCTAAGTGACTGTTACCTAAGTGAGTGTTACCTAAGTGACTGTTACCTAAGTGACTGTTACCAGAGTGACTGTTACCAGAGTGACTGTTACCTAAGTGAGTGTTACCTAAGTGAGTGTTACCAGAGTGACTGTTACCTAAGTGACTGTTACCTAAGTGACTGTTACCTAAGTGACTGTTACCAGAGTGAGTGTTACCAGAGTGAGTGTTACCTAAGTGAGTGTTACCTAAGTGAGTGTAACCTAAGTGAGTGTTACCTAAGTGACTGTTACCAGAGTGACTGTTACCTAAGTGAGTGTTACCTAAGTGAGTGTTACCTAAGTGACTGTTACCTAAGTGACTGTTACCTAAGTGAGTGTTACCTAAGTGACTGTTACCCTGGTGACTGTTACCAGTGACTGTGTTGTTACCAGAGTGACTGTTACCTAGTGAGTGTTACCTAAGTGACTGTTACCTGTTACCTAAGTGAGTGTTACCAGAGTGAGTGTTACCTAGTGACTGTGAGTGTGTTACCAGAGTGAGTGTTACCAGAGTGAGTGTTACCAGAGTGAGTGTTACCTAAGTGACTGTTACCAGAGTGACTGTTACCAGAGTGACTGTTACCTACCTAAGTGAGTGTTACCTGACTGTTACCTAAGTGACTGTTACCTACCTAAGTGACTGTTACCTAAGTGAGTGTTACCAGAGTGAGTGTTACCTAAGTGAGTGTTACCTAAGTGAGTGTAACCTAAGTGAGTGTTACCTAAGTGACTGTTACCAGAGTGACTGTTACCTAAGTGAGTGTTACCTAAGTGAGTGTTACCTAAGTGACTGTTACCTAAGTGACTGTTACCTAAGTGAGTGTTACCTAAGTGACTGTTACCTAAGTGACTGTTACCAGAGTGACTGTTACCAGAGTGACTGTTACCTAAGTGAGTGTTACCTAAGTGACTGTTACCAGAGTGACTGTTACCTAAGTGAGTGTTACCTAAGTGAGTGTTACCTAAGTGACTGTTACCAGAGTGAGTGTTACCAGAGTGAGTGTTACCAGAGTGAGTGTTACCAGAGAGTGTTACCTAAGTGAGTGTTACCTAAGTGACTGTTACCTAAGTGACTGTTACCAGAGTGAGTGTTACCAGAGTGAGTGTTACCTAAGTGAGTGTTACCTAAGTGAGTGTTACCTAAGTGAGTGTAACCTAAGTGAGTGTAACCTAAGTGAGTGTTACCAGAGTGAGTGTTACCTAAGTGAGTGTTACCTAAGTGAGTGTTACCAGAGTGAGTGTTACCAGAGTGAGTGTTACCTAAGTGAGTGTTACCTAAGTGAGTGTTACCTAAGTGAGTGTTACCTAAGTGTTACCAGAGTGACTGTTACCAGAGTGACTGTTACCAGAGTGAGTGTTACCTAAGTGAGTGTTACCTAAGTGATTGTTACCTAAGTGAGTGTAACCTAAGTGAGTGTTATCAGAGTGACTGTTACCTAAGTGAGTGTTACCTAAGTGAGTGTTACCTAAGTGAGTGTTACCTAAGTGAGTGTTACCTAAGTGGGTGTTACCTAAGTGACTGTTACCTGAGCGACAGTTACCTGAGAGCAGAGTTTGTCGAGGAAGCGAATGCCTAGTATCTGTCCTGATGACATCATGAGGTTGACGTCTCTCTTCTGCACTGATATCTTCGCAGTGTACATGTAGTTCAACACCTCCTCGAAGATGTCAGAGCGAATGAAGTCGATCTCAATCACAGAGGAGTTGTCCACCTGAGACAAAGTCACACAGGTGAGTCAGATTGAGTTTAGTGATGTCTTTGAGGGTACAAATGCTTAGTTTGACATACCTTTGTTTTTACCTATTTTTAGTATTTGGTTGGTACTTTGTTTTTTTAAGTGGTCAGTTAGTACCTTGTGTATTTTACAGAGTTGTTAAACTATTAGAACAGTACCTCATGCTTTTTGAAGAGTTTTTTGAAGTAGTTTGAGCAGGCGGCGAGCACACAGCGGTGAGCTCTAAACTTGACGTCTTCGACCACCACGGCGATGTCGCAGTGTTCGCCTTCCAGGCGCTGCTCGTTCAGCAGCTTCAGGAAGATGCTCCGATGCTCATCATCCACGTACTTCACCGTCTCCGCCATCTGCGCAGTGGACTAGTTAAAGTAACCAGGTTAGATCATCACATCACTAGTTATAGTAATGTAGGATATCAAAAACTGATAACCCTCTTTCCTAATACCTCATTGCACCACTTTATCTAAAGCAGCGGTTCCCAAACTCAAGAACGCCGCGGCACAATTTGAAATCTGAATATCTTTTGTGGCCCAAACCTTTAATCACAACTCTGATCAAAACATAAACTAGGGATGATTAAATGACCTGAAGAATCTAACAGATTAAAAATGTATTAACCGACAATGTATGTTTGGAGGAGGAGGTGGAGACGGTGCTTTCAGGGTCCGATCGATGCTGCGAGGTGCGTCCGCTCCCGCCGCCCCCCTCGCCATCCACGCCTTAAATCTCCGGCTGCTTTTAGAATAACTTATTTCCCCATTAAGATGGTTCAGCTACTGTAGAGAAAAGGGCGCCGTCTCTCGCTCTTTAATCCCATGAAGTGCTCAGCGAGAACGACAGCTTTGTTTCTCCGACGCGCCCTGAAAGCAGCTCCATATCTCACTCAGCATCTCGCCGTCGTAGACGAGCTTTGGCGTGTTTGGCAGATGATCCATGTATAAGAATCCGGATTATAAGGCACTGACGTTTGAGGAAACTAAAGGCTTTTAAGTGCGCCTTGGAGTGTGGAAAACACGGCATATTTACCGTAATACTACAAGAGGCGCCGCATGTGACATTGTTTTGTTTGGCGGCGCCGTTTGTTGAACAACGACAGGCGGACAAGAGCAGCCGTTTGGAGCGATTTATTAATCTGTCCGTTTAAATTGTTTGTGCTTCATCAACGAATGTTTCACATAACTAATGTGCCGCATCATTAATATTTTGATAGTAATTTCAAACTTTTCAAAATTGAAAATTAAAAACATTTTATTTATTTATTGTAAAGGACCTCTCGCGGCCCACCTGCAGTACCTTCACGGCCCACTGGTGGGCCACGGCCCACACTTTGGGAATCTCTGATCTAGGGAACACTCTAAATCAGTGGTCACCAACCTTTTTTTACCTCAAGGACCGTTTTCATGTCAGTCAATATTTCGCGGACCGGTCGAGAAGGTCCGCCGGAATAACGGGGGGCCGGGGGGGTGTGGTGGCGCGCTCTGTGTTCGCTGGTGGGCGGTAAGAGGACAATGTGCGCTCGTCGGACGAACGGAGAAAATCCGGTCAATTTTCAAAATCAAACATTTTTCAGAAGGAAAAAAAAAAGTCCTTTCTGAGGGGCGGCCCGGTACCAAACGGCCCGGCAGCGCTCCGGTGGTTGGGGACCACTGCTCTAAATAACTTGGCTTGGCCTTGAACGCACCAGAAGACGTCATGTGCTCAGGGGACACCATCTCTAACCCAATCACCATAGGAAAACTCTGTTAGACCAGTAGGATAGTTAGCACACCTTTTTGACTGTCCATATATGTACGTGTGTGTCCCCTTGTTCGGGATTCGTAGGTGGAACCTGTAGGATATTAGAAGTAAACTGACGACCCGGTTCATAAATAAATAAAATGCATATAATGTACACCGGAACACAGCCATGATTCTGAAACTGTATCAATAAAGTAATGCGATATTATGAAACCACTGTAATTTTGAAACTGTAATCAACAGAATAATATCAATGTACAGTTATGCTTGTATTTGATGTAATGTAATCAATTGGAATACATGCAATACTTGTAATACTAATACATGTAATACTTGATAGCACCACAACTGATATTGACTGAGAGACCTTTGGAATGAGAGTTACATTGAACTCACCAGAAGGCTCCCAGAGGTGTGGACACTAACTTTCACACCTTTACGGGTCTGTATAAATACCTGTAGGAACCATTGTTCTGGAGTTTGCTGGTGGAGGCGACAGACGGGCACTAGGGGGGTCAAAGGACCCTGTGGAGACCAGCGGCTCCTCAGCGGAGATGTTCTTTTTACCACAACACACTCTCTTTTATTAAATACATTTGGTTTTAACCTTTCGATCCGCCATGTCCTTTGTCCGTCCGGCGTTTCTTCATTTTGAATACAACAAACCGGTAGACAGTTAACTACATTGTAGGTGGACGGTGGCGTACAAATGGCTTATATATTGTTTTAGTCCCGGCTATGCCGTTCTAATTTGATGTGCAGCATCACCATTTTCTTTCGTAATTAATGCATTGTTTGGTAAACTCGTCTGCCACAGACGCCCAGAAATGCCAATCAGGAGAGAATTTAAGATCAGAAGCACAGAATTTTAAACACTAACTTGACACAACAGATTGAGAGAGGCCTGATTAAAGGACACAGACGACGCGAACGCTGGTATTACATTAATTGTCAATTAGCTGACGCTTTTATCCATAACGACTTACAATAAGTGCATTCAACCATAAGGATACAAACTCAGAAGAAATAAGAAAGTGCAATTTGATCAAATCGGCAAAGTTACAATTTGCTGCCATTAAAACTACAATTTAAGTTCTAGATTTTGCTAGTCTTTTTTTTTGTATTGCCCTACAGACAGACGTCAGCTGTCATTGCAGACATGGTTTTCGCAGGGATTAAATATTGGTTAAAGGGGCGCCAAAATGACCATCAATGCTGTCAACGTATCCAGGAACCCAGTTCTGGCCTTTCACAATAAGATATCCTGCTTCAACACCTCCAAATAAAAGCTCTTTCACCATCGCCCCAGCATTGCCCGAGTGGTCTTACTACTTTCTCTCATCAAAGTAACTTTCCTACAGTTGTTTGACATGTAAATGATTATGTATAATATATAACTGTCAGCAGGGGCTGGGTGCTGTATTACATATCAGAGGCAGCAAGGCAAGCTGGCGGTCAAGTGAACAAAGATGCTGATGGCTTGTTGTGGCCGCTGGACATGGAGCAGTACAAACAAAAATGCAAACAGGAAATGGAGCCTGAGGTAATAACAGGTGTCACACAGGCACTACGATTGGAGTCCCACGAGCATGAACCCTGGATGTGTCCAGTCACCATCACTGCAGCATGCAAAGACGTAGAAAGCGACAAAATGTTTACTTTGTTTGTTTATTACTGTGATTCATATATGCAATGTCTGCTATTCCAATTGTTTATACATTATGGTGACAAATGTAGCAGTTATGCATAATCAAATACAAAAGAAATGGTAGAGGTTTGAGCCTGATTTGTATTGGTTTGTTTTTTCTATAAAAATGTATTATGTTCAAGGTGCAGAACCTGTTTGTGGACTTTGTGAAGTATTTTTGCAATGTGAAGGGTGGACATTAAAGCTTTTTTTAATGCTGTTTTTTTTATCAGATTAATTGAAAAAATGATCAACCAATTAATCCATTATCAAAATCGTTAGTTGCAGCCCTTTAGTCAATTGAGCAGCGTGTGTTTTCATTGTTGCTGACTGACTGGCCGCCGTGCAATAATTAAACACGAAGGTCCGAGAGATCGAACTTTGTTGTCAATAATCAGAAGCCATTTATTGCCACAGTCACACAGCAGCCTGCCCTCGTCCTTGGCTGCAGCGTACCAGACGGTGATGGAGGAGCAGAGGATGGACTCCATCATGACGGAGTAGAAGTACACCATCACTGTCTCACACAGGCACTGGGGGCAGCTAAAGGGTCCTTCGAGGGAAGGACAACACAGGAATGTAGCTGACTAAGCCTGAAATACCAACAATTCTTCAACAAACTGATGCTGCATGTCCAACAAATACACTATTGTACTTATTCCATGTTTGATAAGTCATCTGGTGATGAAGAGGAGGAGGAGGAGGAAGAGCTTCACCGCCACAAGTAGTTCATGTACCTCTTATACCGCGGACACGCGCATTGGAGCGTGCACGATGGATCAGGCTCAACCTCTCGGTCTGGATGGCAGACATGCTAGCTGTTAGCTTCGAGCTAACCGATCCCATGGGCCGGAACCGAGCGGCTCTGACCGGTAAACCAGTTTGGCTGGGTCCGAACCAGGACGGGTACCGGGCACCGAGTCCCGTTTCTACGCGACTCCTCTTAGTTTAAACCGCGGTTAAGTGTGCTAAGCTAAAGAGGCTAGCAGCTGCGAGCCGAACGCTGTGTCGCTTCCACCGGAGCGCGTCAGAACCGTCCAGCTCCACGGTGTTTAACGGGACGTTTCACCGGTCCGTCCCGGTGAGTACGAGGGCGCACGCGTGTGCGCGTGTCGGAGAGGCGGACCGCCTGCTGTTCGCTTTTTACTCAAGATGGCGCGTATCCGGTCTCGGTGCTGCACGCGGATTCCCCATTGAAAACCTGCGGACCGACGTCACTGGCGGAGCGCGAGCCTGCACGCGGGCCCTCGCGCTCCGCCCGTCCCCGGGACTGACTCGCAAGCACGCGGGCATCGGTGCCGCGGCCTCGGCCACACGAACGACACCGGGAGCTCGAGTGCGCGCAGCCTCCGCGCGGTACCGATGCGGCGCGAGGAGGAGCAGGAGGAGGTCTTACCGTCGCAGCGGGTCCTCGGAGGGGGGGGTGGGCGCACCGGGAGCCACTTTGTCCGGTTGTTGTTGTTGTTTGTGTTGATGACGATGAGGACGAGCACGGAGCGGAAGGCCGCGCTTTGCGCCAGCACGCACACTGCGGGGGCACGCAGCAGCGCGCCAAACCGCCTCCGTGGGCGCGCCCGGCCGCTGCCTCTCGCGCATGTGCAGTGCGTAAGGAGCCGCCATGTTGTAGTTTAACTGTCATTTCTAATTGCCCGGATGTAGTTATACGTTTAATCACCGATATGTAATTATCACATTAAAAACACAATTTGATATTTAAATGTTTATTATGGATTTAAGTTATTTTTGTAATGTATGATTATACATCAACATTAAACAGTGTATTTAAAGTATGGTTTAGACATTTAGTCATCTGTTAAGATTATAAATCTCTCTGAGGCTCTGATAAGTGATTTGGGGTTATGCAAATACAAACTAGATTATATCCTATTTTCTGACAGATATTTTAATGTCACCAGCCAACATGATGTCATCAATAATTGCGGCTGCTCCTCTTGACTATATTCTTGTTAATAATTCTACTGTCTCCCCACTACTGTTTTTAAGCATCTTTACACTGCTTGGAAAAAAATGCACTAAAAACATCTTAAACAAATATTTGATTTGATTTTGTGCTTTGTCAAGACAAGTTTAAAGTTGCTTAGTGTAAAATTCAAAGCATTAAATTTTCTCTCATCATGGTGACGGCAATTCAGTTGCTAATAAAGATAGTGTTTCCATGGTGACGCTTTTATCAGCTGTTACCATATTCATTCAAGACATTTAGTAAACGTGCCGCCTGACAATATTAGTAATCACAGGAAATATGCAGAATAATTGCATTTTGATTTCAAATACAACAAAGAGGTTTTAGTCATCAATCTCCTTTTAAGTTGTAGTAGTGAATATTTTATAGTACCATAGTAATCATGTTTCCGCACATAACAGGAATAGGCTGGATCAAAAGATGATAAAATCAACAGATCAAAGTCAAAGCCCTTCAAAATCTCCTTTGTGAGTTTTCAAATCCCTTTAATGAGCCTTTTCTTTATTTTCTAATAATAATAATACTATTAATAATGATTTATTTCTCAAACTAGCTAAAAAACAGTCCTGCCCCTACACAGACCCTGACAACAACCAATTATCACTAATCAACAAAACAATGGCAGAGCAATATCTATTTATGTATAGATGTAGATTCCAGTGGCCAATCAGAGGAGCTCGTACTGGCGCAGGTGCATTCGCTGGATGATGTCACGACAGTCGTTGAAGACGCGGCGGATGTTTTCAGTGTCGATCGCGCAGGTGAAGTGAGGATAACAGTAATGTTTCCCTTCTCCACTCGCTGTGCTGATCCTCTGAGAGACAGACGGGTTGGGGAGACAGACGGGTCAGACACAGAGAGACAGGTACTGCGTCCTAAATCCCGGAATATGGACTTTTTTTACCAGAAATTCGTCTCTTATGAAGAACTTTGCTCGGGTCACTTGAGGGTCTTCATCAGCATCTGGAACAGCTGGAGACACACAACCAGGAGAAGCGTTTGTATATTTATACATATACTGTATATATGTTTGCATATTTATGTACCTTCAGCAGATACTTGGTAGTTGCTGTATTCAGGGAAATAATCCTCCAGTTTAGATTTTCCAGCAAGAATCTTGTCAGCGAGAACATCTTGTTTGTTCAGGAACAAGATCACAGAGATGGTCTTCAGGAACCTGCAGCCAATCGGAGAGCAGAGAGGGTTAACATCAGCCAATCACAAAGCAGAGAGAGTTCACGTTAGCCAATCAGAGAGCAGCGTTAATGCTCCACCTATTGGTCCAGATAGACCTGAAGAGGTCCAGAGACTCTCTGAGCCGGTTGGTGGAGTTGTCCTCTCTAATCACCATGTTGTAGCTGCTGCTCGCCGCCACGAAGATGATGGCCGTCACATCTGAGCAGTGAGACAGGTCATCAGAACCACAGACAGCTCTCATTGTTTGAGTGAATTAGTCACACACACACACACACACACACACACATTTAACACACATTAGGGGTGTAACGATTCATTTTAACATATATTACATATATATATATATATATATATATATAATATTATATCTATATCTATATACATATATATACATACATACATACATACATATATATATATATACATGACCTATGTATATATATATATATGTATATATATATATACATATATATATATATACATATGTATATATATATAATATATCTATACCTATATATATATATATATATATACATATATATATATATACATGACCTATGTATATATATATATGTATATATATATATACATATATATGTATATATATGTATACATACATATATATATATATATATATATACATATATATATATATACATGACCCTATGTATATATATATATATATATTACATATATATATACATACATATATATATATACATGACCTTATGTATATATATATATATATATATATACATATATATATATATACATATATATATATATATATATATATATATATACATACATATATATATATACATACACATATATATATACATGACCTATGTATATATATATATATTCATATATAAATATAAAGGCTAGATGTCTTGCGGCGGAGGATAGAACATCCGCACATGCCGGCCATCTTGGTACAGTCAGCTCACTCACCCATAACATTGTGTTGGTAGTGATACATAAAAAACATCAGAGATGTAGTCATGACACTGAACTTATGAATAATATTCTGTTCATATCATTTTTGTATGAAAACCCATGATTCTAATTATTCATAAGTATGCAGTGTCATAAACCCTCTCTGTACAGGGTGGGGATTTCAACATGCAAGATGGCCGCCATGTGTGGACGTTCAACTCCGTTGGCTAGCAACGCGGACGAGACATGTAGCCTTTATATATATATCTATGGAATTAGTAACCGTCTCACCATTGAAGCACTGGATCCACTTCCTGCGTTCGTCTCGCTGTCCGCCTACATCAAACATGCTAAAGGACAGAAGGGGGTGTCAGACAGGTGTGTTGGTCCTGTTGGACTACAGACGCTTGACAACACTGCTGCCGTCTTCATACATATTTACACCAAATATACAAATTAAGACTTTTATCCAACAAGTAGAAGGTGGTCGGAGGGGGCGGGGCTTAGCACACTCACTGGAAGTTGACCTTGTCGACCTGAAATCTGGTCTCAAAAATCCCTGAAGTCAAAACTCTGCAGCGCAACAAATCCTACAAGTGAAGAAGAATGCGTTTCAGCGCCATGAGTCTTCCTGAATGCTGGCAGCTGATTGGTCGGCTCGGTACCTGGTCATTAGGGGTGTAGTCCGTCCTCCTGACTGAGTCCAGCCGGTCCAGAAAGCTGCGTCAAACACACAAACACACAGTTCTGTTTTCAGCTAACTTCCCCCCCTCAGCTGTGATTGGCTGTCAGGGTAAGTGGAGCGTTTTGATTGGTCCTGTGTGATTTAAAACATGAGTTAGTTTGTGTGATGAAGTGGAAGAGTGTGTGTGTGTGTCTGTGTGTGTCCTGTGTGTGTGTCCCTGTGTGTATCTAAATGTTTATGGCTCAGTGTGTGTATCTGTCCCTGTGTGTGTGTGTGTGTGTGTCTGTGTGTGTGTCCCTGTGTGTATCTGTCTGTGTGTGTGTGTCTGTGTGTGTGTGTCTGTGTGTGTGTGTCCCTGTGTGTATCTGTCTGTGTGTGTGTCCCTGTGTGTATCTGTCTGTGTGTGTCTGTGTGTGTGTCCCTGTGTGTATCTGTCTGTATGTGTGTCTGTGTATCTGTCTGTGTGTGTCCCTGTGTGTATCTGTCTGTATGTGTATCTGTGTGTGTGTCTGTGTGTGTGTCCCTGTGTGTATCTGTCTGTGTGTGTGTCTGTGTGTGTCCCTGTGTGTATCTGTCTGTGTGTGTCCCTGTGTGTATCTGTGTGTCTGTCTGTGTGTGTGTGTGTCCCTGTGTGTATCTGTCTGTGTGTGTGTCTGTGTGTGTGTGTGTGTATCTGTCTGTATGTGTATCTGTGTATCTGTCTGTGTGTGTGTCCCTGTGTGTATCTGTCTGTGTGTGTGTCCCTGTGTGTATCTGTCTGTATGTGTATCTGTGTGTGTGTCTGTGTGTGTCCCTGTGTGTATCTGTCTGTGTGTGTGTCTGTGTGTGTGTATCTGTCTGTGTGTGTGTGTGTGTGTGTGTGTGTGTATCTGTGTGTGTGTCCCTGTGTGTATCTGTCTGTGTGTGTGTCAGTGTGTGTATCTGTGTGTGTGTCAGTGTGTGTGTCTGTGTGTATCTGTCTGTGTGTCAGTGTGTGTATCTGTGTGTGTCTGTGTGTATCTGTGTGTGTCTGTGTGTGTGTCTGTGTGTATCTGTCTGTGTGTGTGTCCCTGTGTGTGTCTGTGTGTGTATCTGTGTGTGTCTCTGTGTGTATCTGTGTGTGTCAGTGTGTGTATCTGTGTGTGTCTGTGTGTGTGTCAGTGTCTGTGTATCTGTGTGTGTATCTGTGTGTGTGTCTGTGTGTGTCAGTGTGTGTATCTGTGTGTGTGTCTGTGTGTCTGTCTGTGTGTGTCTGTGTGTGTATCTGTGTGTGTCTGTGTGTGTATCTGTGTGTGTCTGTGTGTGTATCTGTGTGTGTCTGTGTGTGTATTTTTCCGTGTGTGTTTCTTACTACTGAGCGCAGTCAATCAGCTGATATTCGTTGGCGCGTTCGAAGCATATTTTTACGCCGTCGTCCTCCCAAAGTTTCTGAGTGTGTTCAAAGAAGTCCTGAGAGACACGAGTCAATGTGTTACAAGCCACAGAGAAGTAAGGCGTCCTCGGATTGGACGGCAGCTTGAGGGCGTCGACCAATCAGCAGTAGAGAAAACAGAACGGCTGAAGCAGTTTCAGAGGAGACGCTTGTTATGTGTCTTTGTGTCTAGAGACACACATTGTTTGGATAATGAGGCCTCAGGTGACACACACACGCGCACACACACACACGCACACACACACGCGCGCACACACACGCGCACACACACACGCGCACACGCGCACACACACACACACGCACACACACACGCGCACACACACACACGCGCACACACACACACACACACCACCTCAACTTGTTACATCATGTCATTAACATCATTAAAACAAACAGTGGGGTTTCATCCAGCTCGCTGTGTGAGGACACAGACGTGTGTCTATGGGCGTTAGTGGTACCTCTGTGTATTCAAAGTCAGACAGCGGTGCGATGCTCTTGACGTATTCTAGTCTGAACTCATTGCCCGGGTTACCAAGAGGAATGGGAGGAGTCAACGTGGTCATGGCAGCCACGATGGTCTGAAACACACACACAATAACTAGAAGCATGTGAGCCGATAAAGGACAGCTTTAACCGTGGACCAATCACAGGGGCTCTGCGGGTCATGTGACGTACCACGATGGCGTCCTTCACGTTTTTTCTGATGTCTTGAACCTTCTGCTGTTTCTCTCTGAAACAACATTATTGTCCATTTGGACACAACAGAAAAACCAAATACCTTCTCAACGACTATATAAAAGACCATCCTCTCCACAAGACGTACTGAGGGACAGGTGTGAGATTTCAAAATAAAGGTCGATGGAGTTCTCACTCCGACTCACTCAGCGTTGAAACCATCAACGTGAAGAATCCTCATCTGCTTCACAATGGTGCTTTTACCTGATTCTCCTGCTCCTACAAACACACAGGTGAGACGAACAGGTAAGAGGGACGTGTGAGACACACGTGAGCGGACAGGTCGGACACACAGGGGAGAGACAGACAGGTATCTCACCCAGCAGTAGTAGTCTGTGTGTAGCTTTGTAAGTTTGTCTCTCTTTCTGAAGTTGTCTCTCGATCTTCTTGTTGGCTTCTCGCTTTGCTTTTTCATCCAGCCGTTCTTCCTCGGTCTTCCCTCCCAGACATCCCATCTCCACTGGAGTCACACAAGTCAGTATATAACCCACTGGAACCAGTAAATAAACCACAAGAGCAATAAGCGGAGGAGGACTATGCAGAGGAAGAGGAGGAAGAGGAAGAGTGCAGCATGTCTCCCTCCCTGATCTTGGCCTCATTGTTAAAACGTGATTAAAATTAAATCAGTTTTCCTTTTATTAATTTTACTTCTAACTTCTATTTGATAGAAATCCAGTTTCAGGGAACGTCAATAACGAAACAGCATGTAAGTAATAATCAGGAAGTGAAGATAATCAAAGACAAAACATCTTGTTTCTCTAACCACCCTGAAAGCAGTAAACAGGTGGACAGACACACCGGCTGCGTGGTACCTGTCGCCTTCGTGGTCACTGAGCCGTGGTCTCCTGGGTGCTGATCTGATCCATCAAAGTCCTCCAACACCTCAGGTCTTCTTCAGAGGAAGAGCGCCGGTCCTCCTGCTGAACTCTGGATGTTTTCCTTTGTGAAGAGAGAAACACCTGAGCGGTTTCATCTCACCTCCCCACTAATAGCATCTCATTAGTCGTCTCGCTGGCTTTCCTGGGGGATTTCTCTGTTTTTCCTTCGCTGTCAGTTTGTTTCCTGACAACCACAATCTCGCAAACACAAACTTCTCTGAAGGTCCTGGAGTCGTTCCTTGACTCTGTGGGACCACGGCTGAACCTGGACCAGCAGGCGGCGGGTCAGAGGTCAGGAGTCGCCAAACCCGTTCTGGGTTTAATGGGTCCAGAGTCTGTTTAAAGTTTCTTAATTGTGTTTCTGGGATTCTGCACAGATAGTGTGAACGTTGTGAATCCTTATTTCATTCTTTGGGTTTGTCTCCACCGCGTGGCCGATTTAAACACATGTTACCGTGGCAACGGCTTTGATATGAAAGAAACCCAATGCCATGTTGTTGTGTACATTTTTATTTTTCAAGATCAAACTGAAACCAGGAGGAAGAAAAAAAAAATGAAGGAGACACGCAGACTCTCTTCTTCTGAATGTGGAGGGACAAAAACAAGCCTCTCCCTGGTTGCACAAGCTCTCCTCCTCCCTCATTCGCTGGACCAAGAACCTGCCACTGGCTCTCCTTCCTCTAAGGACCTCAACCTGAGAAGACAGAACCAGAACATCTGAACAGGTCCAACCGGATCCCTTCATTTAGAGCCAGATCAAACTCACCTGTGCAGGTGTTCATCACAGAAGGAGCCCAGTCGCAGCATCTCGGTTTTGAAAAAACTCTGAAGAAGATTTTAGATAAGTAATGAATGCGAATATTAAAACATTTTCTCTCAAATACAAAGCTCATAGTGGCTTGTAATAATGCATCATGTATTTATTTACTACTAAATATACTAGAACTGCTGCTAGGATGTCGTAGTAATACTAATCTGTCAGTACCAGGATCTGTGTGTTCATGCTGTTCAAGCTGGTTGAGTTCTCATGAAGTCGGTTCAGCTGATCACTGACGCTGTTCTCAAACCTCTGCAGCAACTTTGACCTGCGCGCACACACACACACACACACACACACACACACACACACAAGTAGAAATAAAGTGGGCTCAACCTGTGGTGACGGACAGGTGTGCGGAGTGGGCGGTGCCTGTGGTGACGGATAAGTGGGCGGTGCCTGTGGTGACGGATAAGTGGGCGGTGCCTGTGGTGACGGACATTTAATGCGGAGTGGGTGGTACCTATGGTGACGGACAAGTGGGCGGTACCTCTGGCAACTGACAGGTGTGAGGCGAGCAGTACCTGGGATGACGGAGGGGTGTGTGGAGTGGGCGGTACCTGGAGGGGTGTGTGGAGTGGGCGGTACCTGGGATGACGGAGGGGTGTGTGGAGTGGGCGGTACCTGGAGGGGTGTGTGGAGTGGGCGGTACCTGGAGGGCGTGATGGAGGGGTGTGAGTGGGCGGTACCTGGAGGACTGAGGTGTGGAGTGGGCGGTACCTGGGATGATGGAGGGGTGTGTGGTGGGCGGTACCTGGGATGACGGAGGGGTGTGTGGAGTGGGCGGTACGTGGGATGACGGAGGGGTGTGTGGAGTGGGCGGTACCTGGGATGATGGAGGGGTGTGTGGAGTGGGCGGTACGTGGGATGACGGAGGGGTGTGTGGAGTGGGCGGTACCTGGGATGACGGAGGGGTGTGTGGAGTGGGCGGTACCTGGGATGATGGAGGGGTGTGGTACTGATGACGGGGTGTGTGGAGTGGGCGGTACCTGGGATGACGGAGGGGTGTGTGGAGGGCGGGCGGTACCTGGGATGACGGAGGGGAGTGTGGAGTGGGCGGTACCTGGGATGACGGAGGGTGTGTGGAGTGGGCGGTACCTGCGGATGGATGACGGAGGGTGTGTGGAGTGGGCGGTACCTGGGATGATGGAGGGGTGTGTGGAGTGGGCGGTACGTGGGATGACTGAGGGGTGTGGAGTGGGCGGTACCTGGGATGACGGAGGGGTGTGGAGTGGGCGGTACCTGGGATGATGGAGGGGTGTGTGGTACGTGGGATGACGGAGGGGTGTGTGAGTGGGCGGTACCTGGGATGACGGAGGGGTGTGTGGAGTGGGCGGTACCTGGGATGATGGAGGGGTGTGTGGGCGGTACCTGGGATGACGGAGGGGTGTGTGGAGTGGGCGGTACCTGGGATGACGGAGGGGTGTGTGGAGTGGGCGGTACCTGGGATGACGGAGGGGTGTGTGGAGTGGGCGGTACCTGGGATGACGGAGGGGTGTGTGGAGTGGGCGGTACCTGGAGGGGGTGTGTGGAGTGGGCGGTACCTGTGGTGCTGGACAGCAGTCATGAGAGAAGAGACGTGCTGTTGACACTCTTTTAAAGACAGAAGAATTTCAGCTTCAACGTTTTGCCAGCAGCCCTGAAAACAAATTAAAATAGGAGATTTTATTGATTAACTGTGGAAGCTAATGGTCAACTAAATATCAATAACATTGTGTTCAACGGCCAGTCCACTGACGGTGAAGTGTTTGTTGAGTTCTGTTTTGAAGTTGTTGAAGGCAGCTGTGATGCCAGACGTTGGGTCTGACTCCACCTGCAACTCTGTCACAGGCCTCTTCCCCTCAACAGGTGACCCCGCCCCTGCAGCAAATAGCCCCTCCTCTGGTGGCCCCACCCCCTTCCATGAAGATTCTGAGACCAGGTGACAAGAAGAAGAAGATTTATAAAATGATTTAAGCATTGGCCGGCGTTTCAGAAAAGCAGCAATGACAAACTACCAGCTACTAGTGACGCAGTCTCCTCCTCTTCTGAACGAGGCTCCGCCCTCCTCTTCTGGGCCCGTGGGCCCTCATTATGGTCTGACAAGTACCCTTCACATCGATAAAAACAATATTTAGGACTAAAAGGATGAGCCCAACGTTAGTCAAACAATGACCTCATTCTACTTATTGACGTGAGGAAATTAGTACTTTGTAACGTTTATATCCAAGATTGTTCTCAGAAGGTTTAAATAAGCTAAAGTGTCAACACCTGAATCTGGAGCTGCTCTCTTCCCGTCACAACTCAAGGCTTCCTGGAACAGCAAATAGGCAATAGGTCAAATATTGGAGACCATTAATATTTTTAAAAGAGTAATAAAAGGAACCACTGTACCTTCACGAACAGAGAGATGTGTGACCCTGACCCCTCCCCCTTCTCCTGAGAGATCTCTAGCTCTGCCCCTGAGACACACACAGGTTAAACCCTTTTCTCTTTGTCAACTTTGAGTAATTTTCTGATCTTTGATACAGATCCTGCGTCCCACACAGGAGGAAGACTGGGTGTCAGTCACAATCAGAAAAAACACAAGGGAAGGTGCTTCCTTTCTCTGGTCCTGTTCCAAAAGAAAGGACACACAAGTTAGTCTGAGATGGACGGACTGACCTGAGTCGTGTGTCGGAGTTGAGTGTCGATCGGATTGAATCTGATCAAACAGAAACTCTGATCTGCTGACTAAAGCCTGGAAACATTAAACAAACGATTCAATTTGAAGTCCAAACTACCCGTTTTTATTGACAGCTGTTTGCACAGTGACGTTACCTTGGACACGAAAGAGTCTTCCTCACTGCTCGGAGACGACAGAGGAAGAACTATACAGACAGGTAGAGAAAGAAAGTTAATTACATTGATCAAAAATATCCTGAATCAATCATATAATCATTATTATTATTAGTGGGGTATCTAGGCTTCTTTTAACAGATGTACCGCGTTTCATATTTTTAAAATGTTACTTCTAATTACAGATGTGAGGAGTTATTCACTCTTCAAACGCACTCACTCTTCAGCTGACTCTGCGCTTTCTTCCGTCCGTACGATCGAACATGCTGGATGTCTGCTGAGGGGGACACCTGGACCGTCCCACCTGCGTCCTTAAGACGGGGAGAAGTCCTTGCCTTCTATATTCATGGGGAAAGGACCGACAGACAGGCAGTCAGACATAACGACAGGCAGACAGACAGGCAGACAGACAGGCAGGCAGGCAGACATAACGACAGGCAGACAGACAGGCAGGCAGACAGGCAGGCAGGCAGACAGACAGGCAGTCAGACATAACGACAGGCAGACAGACACGCAGACAGACAGACATAACGACAGGCAGACAGGCAGGCAGGCAGACAGGCAGGCAGACAGGCAGACATAACGACAGGCAGACAGACAGGCAGACAGACATAACGACAGGCAGACAGACAGGCAGACAGACATAACGACAGGCAGACAGACAGGCAGACAGACATAACGACAGGCAGACAGACAGGCAGACAGACATAACGACAGGCAGACAGGCAGGCAGGCAGACAGACAGGCAGACAGCTAGGCAGTCAGACATAACGACAGGCAGACAGACAGGGCAGACAGACATAACGACAGGCAGACAGACAGGCACAGACAGGCAGACAGGCAGACAGACAGACAGGCAGACAGACAGGCAGACAGACAGGCAGACAGACATAACGACAGGCAGACAGGCAGACAGACAGGCAGACAGACAGGCAGACAGACAGGCAGGCAGACAGACAGGCAGACAGACAGGCAGACAGACAGGCAGTCAGACATAACGACAGGCAGACAGACAGGCAGACAGACAGGCAGGCAGACAGACAGGCAGACAGGCAGACAGACAGGCAGACAGGCAGACAGACAGGCAGACAGGCAGGCAGACAGACAGGCAGGCAGACAGACAGGCAGACAGACAGGCAGGCAGACAGACAGGCAGACAGACAGGCAGACAGAACGACAGGCAGACAGACAGACAGACAGACAGACAGGCAGACAGACAGGCAGACAGACATAACGACAGGCAGACAGGCAGACAGACAGGCAGACAGACAGGCAGGCAGACAGGCAGGCAGACAGACAGGCAGACAGACAGGCAGACAGACAGACAGACAGGCAGTCAGACATAACGACAGGCAGACAGACAGGCAGACAGACAGGCAGGCAGACAGACAGGCAGACAGGCAGACAGACAGGCAGACAGGCAGACAGACATAACGACAGACAGGCAGACAGGCAGGCAGACAGACAGGCAGGCAGACAGACAGGCAGACAGACAGACAGACAGGCAGGCAGGCAGGCAGACAGACAGACAGGCAGACAGACAGACAGACAGACAGGCAGGCAGGCAGACAGGCAGACAGGCAGACAGACACGCAGACAGACACGCAGGCAGGCAGACAGACATAACGACAGACAGGCAGGCAGACAGACAGGCAGACAGACATAACGACAGGCAGACAGACACGCAGACAGACACGCAGACAGACAGGCAGGCAGGCAGACAGACATAACGACAGACAGGCAGACAGGCAGGCAGACAGACAGGCAGGCAGGCAGACAGACATAACGACAGGCAGACAGACAGGCAGACAGACATAACGACAGACAGGCAGGCAGTCAGGCAGGCAGACAGACAGGCAGACAGACAGGCAGGCAGGCAGGCAGGCAGACAGACAGGCAGTCAGACAGACAGGCAGACAGACAGACAGGCAGGCAGGCAGACAGACATAACGACAGGCAGACAGACAGACAGACAGGCAGACATAACGACAGGCAGACAGACAGGCAGACAGACATAAAGACAGGCAGGCAGGCAGACAGACACGCAGGCAGGGAGACAGACACGCAGACAGACAGACAGACAGGCAGGCAGGCAGACAGACAGGCAGGCACCATGAAGACTTTCCCAGCAGCCTCCTCCAGGTCTCGGTGGTGTTCACAGTTGAAGTTCAGCTCCACTGTCTGAGCTCTGCTGTTGTTGTGCATGATGGGTTTGTTGAGCTTGACACTGAGGACAGTCTCTGCCCCGTTGCATTCTGGGAAAGAAGACATATTCTTCCAGTATTGCTGACAAAACGATCAAGTATCAGTCAGACGTTGACGAGGACTGACGTTTATGTTTCAGGTGTAGACTGTAACAATCCACGTCTTCTTTTAGGAGGTGGACGGACCCCCAAAGGAAACCCTAAATAAGGAAAATTCACACATTCAGGAGGACACGTTGGATGGGAAAGTTACGAATGTGCATTCATGGGACATGGATATATACAGATGAGGAAGAGCTCAGTGTAAAGTAGGAAGTCAAATAAGGTATTTCTTCTTTCGAAGTTTGTACGTCCTTCAAGCATCTAGAAGTTTAGCAAGCAGGCTGGTCTCGTCTGGCCTGATGGATAAAGACAATTGAGTATTGTTTGAGATAACAATGAAAGTTTAAGGAGTGCTTTCTGAAAATATATGAGGTGAATAAAATTGGTCCAAGCACAGAACCTTCTATAACCTGATGAATAACGAACACAAATCAATCTGATAAAAAGGACTTAAATCAGCTCAGTGCAGTTCTGTTAATACTCTCTAACACCATGTGCTGGTCAACACGGTCAAACGCAGCACTAAAGGTCCAATGAGACCAGAGCAAAGACAAGTCCTTTGTCTAATAAAATCAATCGTTACGTCCTAGCCGGGCTAGCATAGTGACATTAGCTGTGCTCTTCAGAGGTATGAAGAAGCTGCATGTTGACGCGTTGGTGCCACTGCAGTTGTACCTCGGGCTCGTCGATGAAGAAGCTTACACATCCCGAATGGATGTTAAAATCAATCCAGAAGTCGTCCAATTTGTCGTCTTTTGGTGGAAACAGCTGTAGAAGAAGAACATATGAAGTCTGCCGACATGTGGTTTTAATTTAAGGGGTTTAATGTTTTTACCTCAGTGGAGTTGAGGAGAGCTCGGACACAGGGGAAGGTGTACACCCTGCCGGGCCAAACGGGTTGAAAATCATCAAGAGTTCAGACTCATTACAGTGATGAAGTTCCTCACCTCCTCTGGTTGCCAAGAAGACCATTAACAAAGTTCAGGAACCGACGACAGTCCTAGAAAAAGACCGGAACGGACACGCAGAGACAGGTGAGCATCTAGTAACATCCAACCTTCCTTCCTTCCTTCCACCAAAACGTAATTTGTCCAGGAGGATGAGAGGAAAACAAAAATCAAAGGTCGACCACATTGTGATGATTATACAGTATTGTTTTTATTTACTTGAAAACTCATGGCTAGGATTGATTGGGCTGATGTGAGGGTCAAAGGTCAGAGGACAGTTGAACTGAATCATAGTATCAAGCTTCTGAGAAAGACACTCACCACTTCAAAGTCTGCGTCTCTGATGTCACAGAAGGCGCTGCTGATGTCACGGCTGGAGAACCACTGATTGGATCTCTGCTCTCGGTCCCGCCTCGGAGTGAGGCGACATAGAGCCTCTGATAGGCTGACCTGCAGCTCGTAGTCTGAGAGCCGACCAATGAGAACAGAGCTTCAGACACCTGGAGGACATTTCATTGTCCTCAATATGTCCAACAGGTCAGTCCCCCAATCCCAGACTACAGCTCCCCCCCCCCCCTCACCACAGAGCTCCTCCCCCCTCACCACAGCCCCCCTCACCACAGCTCCTCCCCCCTCACCACAGCTCCTCCCCCCTCACCACAGCTCCTCACCACAGAGCCTCCTCCCCAGAGCCCTCACCACAGCGCTCCTCCCCCCTCACCACAGCGCTCCTCCCCCCTCACCACAGCGCTCCTCCCCCTCACCACAGCTCCCCCTCACCACAGCTCCCCCTCACCACAGAGCTCCTCCCCCCTCACCACAGAGCCTCCTCACCACAGAGCCTCCTCCCCCTCACCACCACAGAGCCTCCTCACCACAGTGCCTCCCCCCTCACCACAGAGCTCCCCCCTCACCACAGAGCTCCTCCCCCCTCACCACAGAGCTCCTCCCCCCTCACCACAGAGCTCCTCCTCACCACAGAGCTCCTCCTCACCACAGAGCTCCTCCCCCCCCTCACCACAGCGCTCCCCTCCCTCACCCAGCGCTCCCACCAGCAGCTCCCCCTCACCACAGCTCCCCCCCTCACCACAGAGCTCCTCCCCCCTCACCACAGAGCCTCCTCACCACAGTCCTCCCCCCTCACCACAGCTCCTCCTCACCTCCAGCTGTCAGAACCGCGGCTGCCACCTGAGGTCTGTCAGACACAGAGGTAGAAATACATTGTGTACTACAGTGGTTACTCTGTATTTGCGCTGCAGTGTGTACTGGGTGTGTATTACAGTATCAGGGTCTGGTTCTGGTCGATCTGGATCAGTTTCTTCTGTTCGCGGCTCAGAGACTCCAGGATGCTGTTAAATGTTCTGATGGCCTAAAACAAGAAACCCAATACATGTCAAACGTTCTGGATGCAGTACGCATACGCCTCATCTTTGTTACCTCAAGTCTCAGTGGGAAGTGGATTTCTGGTTCCAGAGTGAACCGAGCCAACCGAAGGAGAACCACAGACAGCTGACTGACTGAGAGATAGACAGGTGGGCAGGGAGACAGACGTCTTTATTCAACATGTGGCACAAAGTTAAAAAAAAAAATCAGACCAAAGATTAAAAACAAAAAATAAAGAAACAAACCTGGAAGAGAAGTCTGACCCAGCAGCTGACAGACAGGCACAGACAGGCACAGAGGCGGAGACAGACAGGCACAGAGGCGGAGACAGACAGTATTAAAACAACGATTGTTTATAATCAAGCATTCATTCATAAAACACACTTATTGTAGTGTTATGCGTAGTGACTTTAGCAGACAACACAGGCCTCCATTTCCCACCATGCTCCTCACCTGGAAGAAGTCATAGAACTCCTCAGTGAGGGCCAGAAGAGAGGCAGAGTTCTTCAGGAGGTCAGAGGTCAGAATGTCATGGACGGCTTCGAACCACAACACCACCTAAAAAAGTAATGAAATTGATTATTAGATTAATTGTTTTATTTTTAGTACATTTTATTTTGTTACTTTTAGATTATTATCCAATAATCAGAATTAAAGATTTTTTATTTTTTACAATGAGTGTTTTATTATTCAGTGTACTTTCATACATTGATTGCTTTGATTACTGAATAACGAATATTGAATGGATGGATCAACGAGTAACCAATTACAGTTTACTCTGATGGATTACAGAATACCTTTCATGGATGGATTACTTTTAATAATTATTATAAACAGATCACTTCAATAGATTACTGTTACCTTAGCGGTTAGCCCGTGGTCAATGAGGGTCTGCAAATGTACTCGGTTCTCTGACAGAAGCTCCAAAGACTTCAACACAATCAGAACTCTGGTGAATCTGGATCCACATAAATCCTGAAACCCAATTAAATCAATAATCAATCATTCAATCATAATCAACAGTTATGGATGTGTTAATAAAAACTGAGATTTGTGGGTTGGTCTTGAGTTTAAAATTTGGAGCTGCTGTTTTAGCATCACGTGCAATGAGTCAAATCTGTTTAGTAGATATATTTTTACTGTCTGGACAGAAAGTCATTTTTACAATAAAAATGTTTTTCAGATGCAAAGTAACAGTGTTGATCATTTTGGAGTCATATAAAAACTTACATTTGCACTGTACATTTTGATTATAAACATTTACTTTTATAGATTTAGTAGGATTATTATAATTATTACAATGTGATGTTCCATTTAGATACGGGGAGCATTTTAATTTAAAAGACTAAAACCTTTGACGAAAGAAACCTTGAATGACAGAACCTTTAAAAAGACGGAAGCATAAGAAAGACCGGGCCTTTAAATGAAGAACCTTTTGAAGACTCAAGCTGTGTCTCAAAGTCGCTAGGCTGCATCCTTGTAGGCTGCAGCCTTCAGGTCTACCTGGGCTGCTCCTTCAACAACCGCACAGGCTGAACCGAGCGCTCCCTGAAACGTGACGGTCTGTCCTACGGGGGACGTCCTGCCTGCGTCATCAGCGTTACCTTTGCTGCTCCTGTTGCCTAGCAACCTGCTGCGCTTAACAATAAAAGCCTTAATAATTACTTTCAGCTTAAAGTAATATTTCAATCTTAAGGCAGAGCAGATTCCAATAATGTTGGCAATAAAAACCACAACAGCAAACACATTAATTAACTTGTATGCAAGGACCTTTTTATCTTGCATAGGATACGAGCGATTTAAAAAAATACTACAGAATATGTCCACGCTAGAGCAGCTTAATGTCAACACACACACATGGTTCTCCTTCAGCTTGATGCTTCCTCCTGCTCCATAAAACACAACTAAATGTAAAGTTAGTTTATAATCACACCACAAAACAAAAGGAGCAAAGCGAGTTCAGTTTGTGTATTTATTCTGTAATGTGATATCTGAGGTTCATAACTTGTCTACCTGAGCTCACTTTGATCCATTTCTGTTCATAATATGAAGTAATGTCAGCAGCATGGATCCGGGGGGTCAGGAGTCTGGGTCAGGGGCTGTATGGGGGGTGGTTCTAAAGTCTTATGTGAATTCAAAAACACAACATCGGTTACTAACGTCACATAACTTAAGCGATTTCCTAAACTAAGATATGATGTTACATATTATAACATTTCTATCGGTAGATATTCAAGTGAATTCTATTACTTAACGTTACATTTGGTCGGATCACCCACCTCCGTTCTGAAAAAATTAAATCCTTATCGGCCCGCACTGCATGCTGGGATATGCTGGGCCGCAAAGGATAGATCAGATGTGTCCTCCAAACCGGCTCCTGGAGGGCTGCGTCCTCGACCGGGCGTTTTCGGATTGGGACAGGCGAGTCGCAGCAGAAGTGACGGATGCGGTTGACGAATGCGTCCTTAAGGATGCAGCCTAGCGACTAGAGACACAGCCTAAGGCTGGATTGGGACAGTCCTCTTTGATGAGGAAGGTTCCTAACTGAGTGAAATGACCGGGAAGTAGTGAAAGTGACCTTTGAATGAAGGAAACATTGAATAAAAAGGAACATTTGTTGAGAATGAATAAACCCTTTAAAGCCAGGGAACCTTTGGAAGACGGAAACTTTGAATGGAGGAAGGTTCATAACTTCGTATGAGGGTGGTGGTTCTGAAGATGTCATTGAGCAGCTGTATGGAGCTCAACGTCATGATTAAAACAGTGTAACAAGATCACTTTATTAATGACTCGATGCTACGATCAGACACCAAAGTGAATTCAGTGATGTTTCTTCTTACATTGGATAGGTCAGACACCCTGTCCTGTTACCATGGTGACCAACTGGTCCTGTTACCTTGGTGACCAACTGGTCCTGTTACCTTGGTGACCACCCTGTCCTGTTACCTTGGTGACCACCCGGTCCTGTTACCTTGGTGACCAACTGGTCCAGTCTGTTGAGCGTGATGGCAGTCAGTCCTTCGTTGTGAAGAACAGACATCAGATCACACGAATCTCCCCTGAGGAGACACTCCTCCATCTTTAACTCCATCTGAGAGACAGAGGGACAGAGAGATACACATTTGTCATACACAGTCAAATGGACAAACACAGAGTTGGTTTTAACTCCAGTCGGTGAACATATGGTGATTATCCACCAAGAGTTAGTCAAGTTACACGGGACATAGTGTTACATTTCCACAGTTAATACTACTCTGGTTAGGGTTAATAATGTAATAGTTCATACTACACTAAGATGTAAATAACACTTTCACTGTTATTCCAATTTGACACTAGGATGTTTAAGGGTTAATCAAAAATGACATATTACTCTTCATGAGTTTGGGACCTAATTGACACTGACTGTTGATTAAAGAATTACTCCCAACACCTTATTTTCAATTGAATTTTTGAACTGTCCAGCTCTTAAAACAATATATAGAACAATGTTTGCAAGGAGAAAAAACCCAAATACACAATTATTTACGTCTCAACAATGTAATAGAAGTTCTGTTTACACACAATTTGTCAAATTATCTTTCATTTTTGAGATGCAAGTGTAGCTCCCATTTGTGCAACAACAACAATTAAACCTCACTGACAGTTTCAAAGATGGAAAAAAACACTGTTCTTAAAAGAATTGATACATTTAAAATAGTAAAATAGATTTCTGCGAACACTGAAATATGCGTTTACAGTGCGTTTTATATAATACACACATCAGAGTACAATTCAAGCCATTTTCACCATAGAAACGTACATGTGGTGTTAAAAACAATAGTGAGTGTAAACCTGCAGTCCAATGTAGTATTAAAACCTCTAGCTAAACAAACAATATGTTAAAGTTAAAGCCCTCGTGGCACTATTGTAAAGGTCTTGGTTGAAATTAGTATCTTGGCAGATGATAGAAAAAGTCTATAACTATATGTCTATAACTTCAATAAAAAGAACTCCTGTTTGACCACAGTAAATACAGAAAAGTAATGCTAGCAAAAATTGTATGTACAAAACGTGAGTTGAAGCCGATTTGACCTTCAAAGCTATGAGTTGAGTTGAGTAAAGCCCTCTAATAAACAGAACACATGAATACATCTATATATAGATTTGTGAAGAAGAACAGACAGGTAAATGCCATCAGAAAGGGTGTGTAGGTTCTTTCCCGGCTTATAATCCTTCTCAATGCGTCTCCACCAGGTTTCTACTAGTCATTCAATTATCCTCACGAATTTAGTGTAGAAGTTACCGTTTACAGAGTTTAACTAGACAAAAAAGAAGCGGATTTATGCAGTAAATATTCAAATCATTAGCTTGACACACATGCACGTTAACCCAAGTAAACGCATCATTTCTTCACATTGACCTTCATGCCCACATTATCAAGCTAGCTTAAAGATTAGCTTGTTTAAGCTAGCTCCTACTCTGGTACGTCAGCCGTGTGCTATCCGGTATTTCAAGACACTAAAACAGCTCAAGCGTAAGTTGAACAAGTTGTACTACATATAAAGTTATTCTAAAAAAACGCTTCAGCTGACATATCAAAATTCAAGATAACAGGTGATTTAACGAGGAGTACAATGGCGAAGAGGGGAGAGGCCTTGCAGAGTACAAGGTACTCTCTAGAGTACTTGCAAGAGTACAGAATACTCTCCAGAGTGCTTCTATATTAGAGTACTTTCCAGAGCAGTGAACTTCGTCATTAACACGAGAGGGGAAGGCGTGTTTAACTCGTTTAGCTCATCTCTGTAGATTTTACACTAAACATTTTAACTGAATATTTTCACCAGCACTGGTGGCTATATTTGTTTGTATTTGTTGTATTTACTCTTGCTGTTGAAATAAATCTTAAAGATGCTTTACCAATGCATATTGTACACTTGGCAATGCACTGTGCATGACCTCCGATGAACTATTGTAATATAGCTACAGCTCAACATTTTTGTCAATAAACTATAAGGCACTAAAACGTTTTTCATCACTTCTGTCATTAGAACCCAGCAGGACTTTTATTTTGGTGAGCCATTTCCTGCAGCCTGCTAGCAGGGGGCGCTACAGCTGCACTGTATAAATGTATGTAACTGTATAAATAACAGCGGAGTCCGACATGGTGTGAACACCTCTTCCTTCAGTGTTTCATATTATTATTATTGAATATAATTAATCTAACGAAACATTTCCTGATCAATAATCAGATGGTCAGCTGACTCAATCAGATTTAGTTGGAAATAAAAAGAATCTTTAAAAATCAATAATTCGGTTTATTTACCATCTCGTCTCTCCTCGCAGTGTGTCGAGAACGTGCTGCACGCACAGCTGCTGCTAATTAACTAATCACAGTCACAGCCACGTGCACAGAGAGAAAATAGTCCCCACTCAGCGGAGGAATATCAGACTCATTTGAACCAGACGGATTAAAACAAAATGTACACAGTATTATTATGGAATTATAATTACTATTAGAATATGTCAAACTGAGTAGTTTTATTTGTCTTTAGCCAAAATAAATAAATAATTTCTTTTTTAAATCCGTTTTTTTTAACAACCAATAAAATAACATCATGAACATAATTAATATCTGTTTATCCATAGCATCTCACCATTTTATATTTCTGCATTATTCCAAGAAGGAAAAAGTTTTTTTAACATTGAAATACAAATTAAATTAAACTTCAGCAGCAAACGAAAATAAATAAATAAATGCCCTATTATTGAGACAGAGAGACAGAGAGACAGACGGTAATGTCCTCTTGTCCTTTAATTGATGACTAATGAGGTTATTTGTTTTAGGAGAAACATTGAAGTGTTTACACAACACACACACACATACACACACCTGTTCACCTGTGGAGTGTGTGTTTCTTTGAATCGGCATTTTTAAAACCTGAAACATTAAAACTAAGGAAAATCATTTATTTTAATAATTTACTATTATTTAATAATACAAATCGATTCTCTTCAGTTATGATTAATAGATAAAATAACAACAATAGTTTTCATTGCTTTAGGTATATTCTATGATGAATATAAGAAACATTGTATTCTTACTATAAATGCCCCCGCCTGCCTCTCTCTGTGAGCTCGCGCCTTCTCACCTGTTCAGTCACTTCGTACCTGAGACTCACCGGAGCAGCACGCGCTGCCGGGGGGAGCCACTCTGACTTTTACCTGAAACTCCATTTCTCTTTCGGCTCGAGAACCTTTGGGTGGAGGTCCAGGAACTGGACCAGGACCAGGACGATGTCCCACACAGAGGAGCGTGAGGAGGGGGACTGTGTATGTTCGGTTGGGATGAAGTTCTCGTGGGACATCAACGACCCCAAACTACCGCAGGTAAGGAGTGGGTCCGGGATCAGTGATCAGGGACCAGAGATCAGGGACCAGAGATCAGGGACCAGAGATCAGGGATCAGGGACCAGATCAGGGACCAGAGATCTGGGATCAGTGATCAGGGACCCAAGATCAGGGATCAGAGATCAGGGATCAGTGATCAGGGACCAGAGATCAGGGATCAGTGATCAGGGACCAGAAATCAGGGATCAGGGATCAGGGACCCAAGATCAGGGATCAGGGATCAGGGACCAGAGATCAGGGACCAGAGATCCGGGATCAGTGATCAGGGACCAGAGATCAGGGATCAGTGATCAGGGACCAGAGATCAGGGATCAGTGATCAGGAACCAGAGATCAGGGATCAGGGACCCAAGATCAGGGATCAGGGATCAGGGACCAGAGATCAGGGACCAGAGATCAGGGATCAGTGATCAGGGACCAGAGATCAGGGGTCAGTGATCAGGGACCAGAGATCAGAGATCAGGGGTAAGTGATCAGGGATCAGAGATCAGGGATCAGTGATCAGGGACCAGAGATCAGGGACCAGTGATCAGGGACCAGAGATCAGAGATCAGGGGTAAGTGATCAGGGATCAGAGATCAGGGATCAGTGATCAGGGACCAGAGATCAGAGATCAGGGGTCAGTGATCAGGCATCAGAGATCAGGAACCAGTGATCAGGGACCAGAGATCAGGGACCAGTGATCAGGGACCAGTGATCAGAGATCAGAGAATATTCTGATTTTCACTTTAATTAGATTGTATTTTTATTATTTGTTGTTATCACTGACAGTTTTAATCAAAAACACATGAATGAAAAACAAAACCACTGTGTTACTATTATTATTGTTGTTACTATTGTCAAAGTGAACTAAATGAATAGTTTGTCTATGTCTACACCTTTTCTACTTCTATAAAGTTTTGTTGTTTTATTTTAATTGATCATTTCTCACATGGAGTTCTCCTTCTAAACTAAAATCTGTCCCTGAGTTTTAGAAAAACTGATAAATTATAAGTTAATTATATTTTAACCGATATTATTAAAAGGAACAGATATTATTAGGCTGAACATACACTAATCATATTCTAACATGTATTATGGCAGCGTACAAATATGAATTATTTTTAAATAAATGCAGCCACCTGCGAAATTCTGGTTTGAAGCTTCCAACCAAATCTAATATAATCTAAAAACGTCATGCATGCCCCATTTTTCATTTAAATGTTCACTTGTATGTTCACTAAGTATAATTCCGTATATTTGTATGAAATCATAAATTAAACAGTACATTTAGAGAAAAATATATAATTTTTACTGAGTCATTTTTAGTCATCCATAACAGCCATTGTGTTTTTTCAACATTAAGATCTAAATATAGTCTGAAAGCTCCATGGTGAGTCTTTATTTTACATTGTACATCTTTCATTTTATTAAATTAAATTAAGTTTTACGTCTGAAAGGAATTCAACCCAACCAATCGACATCCCTTTGAAGTTTATTTTAGGAAAGACACAGTTTATATATATATATACATATATATTTTTAATTTATATTAAATGTCTCTTGGTGACCCAGAGAAGGAAGCTTTCTAAAGGTTATGAGAAGCCGCTGACTCGTCTCTTCAGTCCGTTGTTGATCCAACACACAAAACTGGTTTTCATATTTTTGTTTCAGTGATACCAAAACAGTGTCTCAGCTGGAGCCACTGATCAATATCTCTTATTGATTTGTCTGGACTTTTAGAAATAAGTTTCCTCATCAGATTATTAAAGTGGAGAGAGACTTATGTGTCCACACACACATAATGGCATCAGAATGTGTGGAGCTCTGAAACTAATCTGTCTGTCTCTCTGCCTCTTTGTGTGTCGGCAGGACACGAAGCAGTTCGACCCGTTCCAGGAGTGGACAGATGGTTACGTTCGATATATCTACTGTGGTGAGAAACAAATGTTTGTGTTATTATCATACATATGATCAAAGTTATTGGTCATTTTTATTACTGAAATATGAACGTTCACATGTTATGAATATCAAAACTTTGAATAAAAGTTTAATAAGTTGTTATGCACTGTATCACAATGTGTCATTAATCGTTAATTGTAGCTGAAGATAAGAATGCTCAGAGACATCTGTCCGGCTGGGCCATGAGAAACACCAACAACCACAACTGTCAGATCCTGAAGAAGTCGTGTTTGGGCGTGGTAGTCTGCTCTCGCGGCTGCACGCTGCCCGACGGGTCCCGGCTCCAGCTCCGCCCGGCCATCTGCGACAAGGCCCGGCAGAAGCAGCAGAGTAAGAGAAGGCCGCAGGCCGTTCAGCTGCCGTCCACCTGTTGCCACCTGTCACCTGAGCAGACTCCTTGTGTTTCAGAGAAGCTGTGTCCCAGCTGCAACGCCAGTCTGGAGCTGCTGCCCTGCCGCGGTCATAGCGGTTATCCTGTCACCAACTTCTGGAGGGTGGATGGAAAGGCCATCTTCTTCCAGGTCACCACCTTTACAGTCTGCTTGAAAAACAAATATGCGGCTAACTGGGATACTTAATATGGCATATAGTTCTGTTAACCCCAATGAACAACATGGTCATCCTGATGTTCATTTGTACGTCTCCATGTCTCAGCCCTTGGAGAGCAGTTCCACATTAGCATTTATAATGGTCAAAAAATGATTATAATTAAACTCAAATCTCAAATCTCATTCTGCTAAATAATTCTTTGTTTTTAAGATTATCTATTGAGGCCATTATTTCTTGATTGGCTTGAAGGGACTGAAACGCTAATACTTAGAATGATTTTACTGAGTTAAAGAATAGCGCGTTCAATATCTTCTAATACTGAAACTTCTAAGTGGACCTGAGTGATCCGGTGCACGCAAATCAACAGGGGCCAAGTCCACTCAGATCGGGGCCTAGTTCTCTGATGTCAAATCACCCGAAGTAGGTTTGAAAAGTGGCTTTCAGTATCGGTGCTTATGCTGTGAGCTCTACCTGGTGAGCTTCAGCAAAGGGATCAAAAGAGGAATCAACCGGTTTGAACCAGATTCAAATCGGTCTGTTATCATATCTGTTGTTGTTGTGGTTCTTTAGGCAAAAGGAGTCCATGATCATCCTAGACCGGAGTCCAAGTCAGAGACCGAAGCCAGACGGAGTTCGGTGAAGAGACGGGTGAGCTCTCCACCGTTCACACCGAAGAGACGACTCATCGAGACACAGGTCGACAACATAAAAACAACACCAGCTGTTTGTTAATATTATTATTTATATTCTTAATATTATTGTTTATTGATTTGTGAATTTGTTGTTGTCTGTTTTAGACTCTAGGCCCCGCCCTCCTCTCATGTGTCGATCCATCAGACAGAATCTCCTTCATCGAGCCCAATTTCCCGCAGCATTACCCAGCATTCCAGAGCCCGGAGCCCTACTACAACCCCCACAATGCAGTAGGAGAGGCCCAACCCACAATGCAGAAACCAGCCAATCCCAGAATTTACATGGGCCGGCCCGGCTATGAGTTCCAAGGATACCTGACCTCGCCTACGTATCCCATGACTTCTGACCTCTGTGACCCCAGGTCAGCCTCACGCAAACCCCCTTTCATGACCTTCAAGGCAAAGGCCACTTTCATGACCTTCAAGTACATTGAGAGTAAAACCAGAGCCGGTCTAACCAATTCAAATCAAGGTCCTAAAAGCATAACCACATATGAAATGTCTTTAGAAATATACTTTAACGAAATCAGATTATGCCAAATTCTGGCAGACCTGGGATATCTGGTGTCTTTTAAACAAATGTACTCCAGACAAAGATATTTTAGACAGGTCTAATCCAGACAATGCTAGTTTAAACTGGTCAAGAACATACTAGTTTAAACCGGTACTCATCCAACTAGGACTTGACCTAACGTGTGTTTTGTAAACAAGATTCTGAAGATGTCTCCTGGTCTCTGTACAGGGTGCCTCCGGTCCTTGGTTCCTCTTCTTCCTCCACACCATTGTCAGCTCCTCTCACTTCCACCTGCTCCTCCTTCGACCCCCAGAGCAAGTCTCCTGCTGGCTGGAAGGAGCTGCTGAAAAGCTCTGCACCCTACGGCGACAACCACCATTACTACAGCACCGAGTACCCCTGCCGTTACCCCGGGAACGCCCCAAGCTCCCCCGCTGCGTTGCAGACTATCATCACCACAACAACTAAGGTGAGTAGACGCTGTCTGGAGGATCCCACTGCACACATTCAGATCTAGATCTTTAGATCTGAAGGTTTTTGAAAGCAGTGTCACCTCTTTTGGGGTCTACAAAAGTCCCTTTGTCAAAGGTTCCCTTCTGGGGAAACCCCTCACGATTGCCGTTACATTAACACCGGTTCTGATCCTCTTCAGGTTTCCTACCAGCCCTGTCCCAAACCTCCTGCTCAGCTCCCTTCATACCAGTCCTGTCCTAAGCCCTCGGCCGGCCTCCAGTCCTATCAGCCCTGTGCTCCTCCTAAACTCCCCGGCCTCCCCAGCTGCTCCTCCCTGCTGGATGATCCCTCCTCCTCCTACTCCACTGAGGTTAAGGTTACGGAGGAGTCGGGCGGAGTCATCAAGTCTCTGTCATTTCAACCTGAACCTCTGCAGACTAAAACAGAGCGAGCCGACGGCTACGACTACCGCTACGCATACCCCAACACGTATCGCTATGACGACTACTGAGGCATAGCCTCTGTCACCATGGCTACTGTTATCACCACTACCGATACGCATACCTCGACACCTATCGCTGAGGCAACTACTGAGGCAACACCTCACCACGACTGCTGTTACTAGAACCATTACTATGACAAAACAGTTGCTACTCCCTAAACAAATACTGTACTGAACCACATACTATTTACCAACAACCTTCTGCTGTTCTGGAGCTGAAAGGATGAACTTTTGAAGACATTCATGGATTACTTTCATGGTCACAAAGGAAAGGCTTTGCCAGGTCTTAAATTGCTTAAAAACACAGTCGAACGAGATTCATGTCCAACTGAGATCTTAAAAACAGGATTCTGTTGGGCCAAAAAGCCTCAACTTACTTGGTGTTTCAGGAGCTTTCAGCTACAGCTAATGGCCTTCTTCATATACAAGTATATTCATAGTGGACATTGGGTATTTGCACTTTCTTCAAGGTGCCCAGAAATGTCACTTTCTTTTTTTTTCTTTTCTCAGGGTTGCCAGAAGTGTATTTTTTTCAGGGAGCCCAGAAGTTTCACTTTTTTGTAGTGTGCCCAGAAGATGATGATGATGAAGATAGTTCATGTTACAACAACCTAAAAAATTCCCATCTGCAGCTAATAATCTCTGTCTATTGAGGAAGACCACGGGATGTAGCTGGAAGCTTCACAGCACCACAGCCACGTAACTTGAATGAATTTGTGACCAAAGGTGTTTTGATATCAGTGCATTCAGTTTGTACAATGCCCATATGGGATTTATCATTATGTATGTTTCTATTGTTTGGCTTATTTATTGAATCAATCAGTAAACACTTTGAACTATTCCTGAACAAAACAAACTGAATCAAACAGTTGTTGACTGAAGAGATCTGCAAGATGAAAATATGTTCAATGTTCGGATGTTAATATAAAGTAAAGTCTCACTTTAAACAAACTGTTCAGTCTTTGGTTTTCTCTTTTCTCAAGTAAACTGATGATAAAAAAATCGCACATTGATTGCTGGAGTAAAATTAGTGATATATTATATCTGCTACAGCAAATGTATGTATACATGTGTGTATAAAAAATTAAACACTTCTTTAGCAGAAGTTTTACCTTTTAGTAGTTCGATAAATACAGACACACCATTAATGAACCACAGTTGAATGGGTGGATGGATCGGTAGATAGATGGATGTATAGATAGATAGATGGATGGATAGATGGGATAGATGGATAGATAGACTGCTCCTTAACTACTAAGGATGGGTAAAATGCAGAGGATAATGTACCCAATGTGGGATTAATTAAGGATTATAAATAAAATAATACGTTTAAAAAATCATAATTTTGGGGCGGCACAGTGGTGTGGTGGTTAGCACTGTCGCGAAGGTCCTGGGTTCGATTCCGCCCAGTGGCCTTTCTGTGTGGAGTCTGCATGTTCTCCCCGTGTCTGCGTGGTTCTCTCCGGGTTCTCCGGCTTCCTCCCACAGTACAAAGACGTGCTCTGGGGATCAGGTTGATTGGCAACTCTAATTGCCCGTAGGTGTGGGTGATAGGTGATGTGAGTGTGAATGGTTGTATGACTCTGTGTAGCCCTGCGATTGGGTGAACCCCGTCTCTTGCCTGTGGTTGGCTGGGATAGACTCCAGCCCCCCCGTCACCCTGTTTGCAAGATAAGCGGTTTGAAGATGGATGGATGGAAAATAATCATTTTTACATCTACATTTCCCCAAGCCCCTCGCGCCCCACCTGTAATACCTCAGCGCCCCACCGGAGGGTCGCGCCCCATAGTTTGAGAACCACCGGGTTAAGGAATGGGGAGTAGAGGGAGAGGAACTCCATCAGCATGATGTTATGAGTCGCCAACCATCGCCTGATGATGTTGGAGTGACCGAAAGTGACATTGTCACAAACTATCACGTACTTTGGCAATTCATCTCCAATCTGACCATCTCTTGTTCAGGGAGGAGATCCCTGTAGAGAGTGCAAAGGGGTGACAAGACGCTCTATATTGTATGGTCCAATAAAGTGTATTAAAGTGTGGCTCAAGTGTGGCTCATCTCATCAAGACGCATATGTCCTCGCACTCCTCTTCCTCTTCTTCTTCCCTCTGGCTGTTAGGGTTAGTCGTCAAATCCCTTGTCCTTCCATTGTCAGACATCATAACTGTGTTGTGCTGCAACTATTTATATACTTAATGACCAGTTGATGGTTCATGAGATGCACCTTTGGTGGAGAAAGTCAAGATTTACCTGGGAGCAATTTACTAATTTAGGACAAATTTAGAAAAAAAGTCTAATGGAAATGTATAGAAATAAACTTGACATGTTTATGACAACTTGTCCAACCATTTTGCATGTAAAGACTTATGCGATGAACTAATGCCTAAATGTTGTGGGCGGGGAGACTATTCAATAGAGACCATTATAATACATTTTGATTTACATGACATAAGAAATTTATAATGTAGGA
The DNA here is from genome assembly GCA_014132575.2 of Gasterosteus nipponicus. Lineage (NCBI taxonomy): Eukaryota > Metazoa > Chordata > Actinopteri > Perciformes > Gasterosteidae > Gasterosteus > Gasterosteus nipponicus. Next base: position 15,606,233 of record BMAF01000017.1, read on the forward strand.
AACAGCAGAGAATTGTACAGAATCATTTGCATGGATGTACCCAAGCATTTGCAACTTGTTCCAAGAATTGAGAAGCTGCTTTTGATGTGCACACGTGGCACAATGATGTGAAGATTAAACAGAGAATTTCAATTCTGTAAGTGTTTATAATCAAGAGTTAATATTATCTACAGTTGTATAAAGTGTTGTGTAGACTTTACCTAATTTATTTGAGTGTATCTTATAAACCGTAGATATGCTCTACTTAAACAAGTGGTGAAATCTGCCCAAATTGTTACCTCACATGTATTGAGTAGATTCTAGAGGTTGTTTTTTATAGTGTAGATGGATAGGAATATCTTCATCTACACCTAAACTCTCAGAGGAGGATGTGAAATCACATGAGACGGCGGTTTCGGTCTTCACACCGTCCACAGGTGGACCTGCGTTCCCTGTTGAGGAGTCTTCCCGTCTAATGCGTCCCCGAAGCCTCAGATTGAGCCCCTTGCTGCCGAGGTTCAGAGCTGTTGCATGGATGACTTCAGTCTGTATGAGTAATAAATGTTGTTTTGACATGAACACGTCGGAACAGGAATGGTTGTGTTGTCCTCACTGTGAACCTTTAAAGCCCCAGACAGACTCCTCTTTCAGTACCTTCCATTAGAGTCACTCAGTACGGTTCACATTAACATCCATCAATACGTGATTATGTTCAGAGGATGAACCAGTTTACGTTAACATCCATCAATAATTATTATTTTCAGGTAAGCTACAGCTGAGACAGCTACAGGTGAGACAGCTACGCGTGAGACAGCTACAGGTGAGACAGCTACAGGTGAGACAGCTACGCGTGAGACAGCTACAGGTGAGACAGCTACAGGTGAGACAGCTACAGGTGAGACAGCTACGCGTGAGACAGCTACAGGTGAGACAGCTACAGGTGAGACAGCTACAGGTGAGACAGCTACGCGTGAGACAGCTACAGGTGAGACAGCTACAGGTGAGACAGCTACAGGTGAGACAGCTACAGGTGAGACAGCTACGCGTGAGACAGCTACAGGTGAGACAGCTACAGGTGAGACAGCTACAGGTGAGACAGCTACAGGTGAGACAGCTACAGGTGAGACAGCTACAGGTGAGACAGCTACAGGTGAGACAGCTACAGGTGAGACCTGGACAGGACCAGGACTCGTCTCTAGTCGTGTGGTTAACCGGATGCTCTCTCTTCTGATTGTGTGCTGAAGGGGTTCACTTATTCGTGCTGAATGTTTTGCAGCTCTGGTCTCACCTGCGTCTCACCTGTAGACCAGGTGAAAGGAGATAATCCTGAGCGGTGTAATTCTATCCTTTCTCCAACATCTTCCTGTCTTCTTATCTCCTCATCTCGTCTTTTTCTTCTTCTCTGCTGATCTACATCGCTGCTTTTTCACACGCAAATCATTTCATTCCTTGGCCTCCTCTTCTACTTCTACTTCTTCTTCTTCGTTAAATAAATCATCTGACACTAAATACTTTTCCAAACAACGAAACATCTGCAGCCCCCACGTCCTTCCCCCCTGACACCCGCCCCCCTCCATTCCTCCATCCATCCATCCATCCGTCCACTTGCTCTGATGTGGCTCCGCACTAATGGATGTTTTCAATTTGATGCTACGTGCTTGTGAGTTACAAAAGAGACACAGACAGACAGAGAGAGAGAGACAGTCAGATAGACAGACAGAGACAAAAATAAAGAGACGGATGGAGAGATAGACAGGTGCAGAGAGGGAGACACAGTCAACAAGACAGACAGATAGACAAAGAAAGAGACAGGTGGAGAGAGAGAGAGAGACAGTCTGCCAGTCACAGACAGTCAAGAATAAAATGTAAAGAGCTTGTGACACCATACGGCCCTACTAGAGAGCTGCGCTCCATACATGCTGGTTACTTGTTCAGTCTTAAAAAGTAGGATGGAGCCTTCAGTTATCAAGCTCCTCTTTAGTGGAACCGGACTTTCAGTCCAGGGGGCAGATTCCGTCAGCTCTTAAGATAAAGCTTAAAACTTTCCTCTTTAATATCGCCTATAGTTAGGGCTGGCTCAGGTTAGCTTGGACCAGCCCTTAGTTAAGCTGCTATCGGCTTAGACTGCCGGGGGACTTATCAGGACACACCGAGCTCCTCTCTCACTCGCTCCTTCTACATTAAGCCACGTTTTATTAATGCACATCAATAATCCAGCTTCTTCCCCGGAGATTCTGTGCTTTCTCACCTCGCAGGGTCCGTAGATCATAGTTCCGTCTGGACCCTGGTCTTGATTCCTGCCTTGCCCCACGGACACCCACTGCTTGTTCCCATTACTATTGCTGTAAACATTATTGCACATCACTAACTTTCTTCCACGGAGTACTTGTGCTTTCTCGCCTCACAGGTTTCCACAGCTCATGGTTCTATCTGGACCCTGTTCCTGCCTCCTGCCGTGGCTCTGCTGACACCTGCTGCTGCTATCATCATTATTTTAAATATTACAATTTTGGTCTGTTGCTGTGGTACATTTCTCAAATGGTAAATGGACTGTACGTGTATAGCGCTTTTCTAGTGCTTTAACTCTACATGACATCATTCACCCATTCACACACTGATGACAGGAGAACCACACACAGTGACACCTGCCCACCAGTAACTAACATTCACACACTGATGACAGGAGAACCACACACAGTGACACCTGCCCACCAGTAACTAACATTCACACACTGATGACAGGAGACACCACCAGTAACTAACATTCACACACTGTGAGGAGAGAACCACCTGACACCTGCCCACCAGTAACTAACATTCACACACTGATGACAGGAGAACCACACACAGTGACACCTGAAGTAACTGATGGCAGCTCCAACCCTCTGATCGGAGGCTCCAACCCATCGGAGGTCAACCGCGCTCCCCACTCACCCACAGTCGCCCAGAATCATCCTCGACATTTGCAAAACAGTACGTGCATTTCTCAAAACAACTTGTACAAATAGCAAAGCACCATGGATTACCTGCAAAAGCCATTCTCTCAAAATCCTTAGTTCATCTCTCAAAAGTAAAATCTGTTTCACTGAACATGCCAGTCCATCAGAAGTGCTCATTGTGTCATTGTGTATGCATCAGACGGTCATGTTGTTAGTATAACAGTATACTCTGGAGGATCTGTGCACACCTTAGTGTTTGTGGGAGATTGATTGAAACAGACTGGATAAGATTCACATTTACGCGTAACAGATAATTGTACATAATCATTTGCATGGATGTACCTAAAACAGCATAATCATTTGCATGGATGTACCAAAGCATTTGCAACTTGTTCAAAGAAATGGGAAACTATTTTTTTGATGTGCACACGTGACACAATTATGTGAAGATTGAACAGGTAGTTTTCAGAATTTCAATTCTGATCTAAGAAATGTACCAAAGCGAAGTATCCGAATCTGAAAAATGTACCAAAGCGACTGAGAAAAACTGTAATCACATCACTATTACAGTCATCATAATCCAACATAACCCACGTTGCTTCTTTCCTTTGGTCTTTGTGCTCTCCCTCCCCACAGGCTTCTGTGGTTGGTGGTTCTATGTGATGGTGGTTCTATGTGATGGTGGTGATGGTGGTTCTATGTGATGGTGGTTCTATGTGATGGTGGTTCTATGTGATGGTGGTTATATGTGATGGTGGTTCTATGTGATGGTGGTTCTATGTGATGGTGGTGATGGTGGTTCTATGTGATGGTGGTTCTATGTGATGGTGGTTCTATGTGATGGTGGTTCTATGTGATGGTGGTTCTATGTGATGGTGGTTCTATGATAGTGGTTCTATATGGTGGTTATATGTGATGGTGGTTCTATGTGATGGTGGTGATGGTGGTTCTATGTGATGGTGGTTCTATGTGATGGTGGTTATATGTGATGGTGGTTCTATGTGATGGTGGTTATATGTGATGGTGGTGATGGTGGTTCTATGTGGTGGTGGTTCTATGTGATGGTGGTTCTATGTGATGGTGGTTGGTTCTATGTGATGGTGGTTCTATGTGATGGTGGTGATGGTGGTTCTATGTGATGGTGGTTCTATGTGATGGTGGTTATATGTGATAGTGGTTCTATGTGATGGTGGTTCTATGTGATGGTGGTGGTCCCTGCAGTGGTCCTGCTGTATTCTGTACACTTGACATCCATTGTAGTCTGTCCATCAGGGAGAGGGATCCTCCTCTGACGTTCTCAGTAAGGTTTCTTCTATCTAAGAGCTGTGTGCCGATGTGAGGGTTTCGGGGTGTTTCTGCATGTGTAAAGCCCTCTGTGGCTAATTTGTAATTTGCGATTTTGGAATTGAATTGAGACAGAGAGACACAGACAGACAGAGAGACACAGTCAGCCAGACAGATAGAAAGACAGTCAGACAGAGAGACAGACAAGTAAAGAGAGTGACAGACTGTTTGGTGGAGGGAGGGAGGGAGGGGGGGGGGGGCATAAGGGACCCCTATAAACACTGCTGCTGGAGGACTAAATGAAAATCATATCAGCTTCAAAGCCAAAGAAGCAACTTTGGAAACAAAGATGAGAGATAATACAAATCAGAAATACACAGAACACAACTACAAAGTGTGTCTGTGTGTTTGTGCTGTCCGTGCCATGACAAGTCTTATCAGTCTCTTCTCATTCGTCCTCTTCTTAAGGAGACAGTACCGCTCTCGTCTCAATCTGTGACTCAGAGGAATCAATATATTTTTGTGCCTCAGACATCAATAAGAAGTTCAGCAGAGATTCAATCTGAGACCTTCCAGCTTCTTCAGTGGAACTGGAGCTGGTTTTGTGTTTTTACTGAACATCTGTAACATTGTTTAAAACACCTTAAACCAGATTTAAAAAACAGGAGCAGGTAAAATACATA